>JBAFWW010044543.1:21073-41223 GCA_036873685.1 Agapornis canus
ATAATAAATTTTATATCTAAAATCAAAAAATTAATTAAAAAAAAAAAAAAAATCTTTTAAAAAAAAATAATTAAAAAAAAAAAAAAAAAAAAAAAAAAAAAAAAAAAAAAAAAACCACCCCAACCAAAACCTGGAGTAACTTGGGAAAGCATATCTTTTCTCAACCAATTCAGAGAACACAACAGTAACATCCTCTATCTTGTAAGGAGCTATTTAACATTAGCTTGTAAGGTATTTTCTTTCACTAAGGTATGCTGAGTATAAGCCCTAAAATTAATCACCAGTTTTTCCCACCAGCAAAACTCACTGACTGAATTTTAAATTTATTTGTAGCCCCACATGCTCCACACCACAGTCAATGGCGTTTTACAAGCTTGAGAATGAAATAAGGATTCCAGGATTTCCTTCTCATTTTCATTAGTGGGCTAAAACCAAACTATTCTAAGGCAAGAAAAAGGGAAAGAATTCACAACTGGCAAGGTTTCTTAAACTAAATGAGGTCAGACCTTCAAGAATGGCTGGTCTGTGGCACCCTGGTTCTGTACTATTTACAGCCTTCCTTTGTGCTCTGTGGAGATTCCCCCAATGCTAACTTAAGCACCTCATTGGATTTCTATCATGGCCAAAGCAACTACAGTGGAAGTAATAGTTCCTGTAAGAGGAGAACTACTTTCATCCTTGTTACTATCACAAAATACAAGCCAAAAAATAACACCAAAATCAACACACCATAAATATATCTAAGTGGAAAATAGCATTAAAGATAAACTAAATCTAAAACACATAAAAGATTATTTTTTAACCAATTTAATGGAGTTTTTAAATAGGAGGACTCTGCTTAACCATCTGAAATTATTCTGTTTCAGCAAGCACTCCCTAATACTCAGAAAGTCTCAGAAGATATTTTTTTACTGACTCTGTTTATTACAGTATCCCATTCAACTCAAATTGTAAAGGGTTATACAGGCACCAATAACACTCAGAGACCTACTAAATACATCTACAATTTGTGTGACAGATTAAGAAGCATTTCTAGTTCAGATTTCTGCATCAGATCTTCAGGTTTTGTTGCAGCCTCATATTCCCAGTGTAGATCTGTTCTAAAATTCTCCTGGATTCATTCTTATTCCACTCTTGCTTTAATTTGCTTTTCCACTGAATATTTACCTTACAGACAACTTTATTTTATTTCACATTCCTGTGAATCTTACTGTAGCTCATGCATATATGTGGATAATCTCTTTAGTAGCAATCCACTTTAGGGCATGAGACAGTCAAATGTGTATGCAGTCCTTCAGGCTATTGTTCAAATGGGAATTCACCTCTCAGATCCCCAAGCATTTGCCTTCATTTAAATTATTTGAGCTGTAACATTGGTGACTTACTCCCAGACACAGTCATAGACAGTATTTCATATTCTCAGAAGAAACTGTCTGTAACTGAGACACACATAATAGTGAACAGAGATGGAAATTAATTTTATCACTGTGACAAACACACTACTACTTCAATCAAAAGTCATTTGCAAGCTTTGGTGGAACAAGAATAGGTGCAGGGGAATTAGAAAATAAACTTTTTTTTCAATATCCCTCTCTCCCCCTCCTTTTTCCATGTTCAGCAAGGAGCTGCACTCTGTTTTGTTGCTGAAAATAAAAGGTAGACTTTGGGCAGAATGACAGCTACCGCCAAAGTCACACCTTGAGAACTAGTCTCACAACAATCTGTTCTACAACACAAACACACATAGTATTATTCTTTCCAAGTGAGTTATTTTCTTTGAGAAGAATTTACTTTGAGGACATATTGCTTTGCATTTTCACACAGCTCTCCACTTGTTTTGTGAACTTTCATTGAGAAGTGCCCTGGCATTTCATTGTCTTTACATGTTGTTGCTTTTCATTTGACCTCTGAATAATTCCACACTTCCACAAAATCTCTATGAAACATCTGCACAAACAGAAAAAGCATAAAGAGCTCTAACCCAAATGAAGCCTTGAAGCCCTTGCAAGTACAAACAATTAATTGGGTAGGAACTGCGAAATGTAAACGGAAGCCCTCTAAATATTTTCAGTCTATACAGAAACTCTTCTCCTCCATTAAAAGGAGTGGGTTTAGTGTAATATTTCACTGAAATTGCATAAAGCCTGGCAATTCTAAGGAATATTAATAGAACAAGATTGTTTCTCTTACTCTCCTCATCCCTGGAGAAAACATCAAAGCAACTGGGTGAAGACAGCCTATCTAGGCTACAGCAAGCACTGTTTCTTAGATTTAACATATTCAGAAAAGTATCATGTAATTTCCTAAAAACAGCTTGATGAATTTCAAATAATTTCAAGTTAAGAAGTACTGAATCAAGCCTAAAATGGGTAGTCATAAATTTTCACTGTTGATTGCTGAAACAAGTATTTTCAGATGAAGCATTAATAGCAGCAGTGTAACAAATTAACTTCCGAATGTTGTACCACCAAAACAGAATAGCAATAAAATAACTTTAGAACATCCCTAAAAATATGTGCTCCTTTTCCCTTTACAACAATAGTTACATAGAGATGTAAATTATTAGAATGAAGAGGACTTTTACCTTCTCATCTCCATGAGCGTTGCACAGTTTTACTAATTGTATTTCAAAAAAAAGAATAAGTCTCTTATCAATGTAATTACCTTACAGGAAATAAAGATTTCTTTGGTAAATATATTTCTATCTAGACATTACTTCTGTCTATTAATAAAATCATGACATAAATTTCATTGCTGGCTCCAAAAATCAGAAAACTGAAAGATACGATCTAGAATGCAAGACTGACATTATAATCACAGCTCCTAATTTCTATGTCCTGTCTACATCACTGGTACAGGAGCTTTTAGACTACAGAAACAATGCGACTGCCTGGTGGAGACTGAGGTCTACAAACACTAATTCCAATGGAACTCGTTAGCTAAAAAGGTACTGAAGACATCTGCAACCTGAAAAATCAGTGTAATGTAGCATATGCAGCTTCCATTGCTTAGGATATTCACAGGCAAAAATATAGGAACACACATGACTATGTGTAAATGTATAAATCTGTGTATAATGTATAAATCAAGGACAAACCTTACTGAGAAGTGATCTGTACAGTGGTACACAATGGCAGATGCCACAACATATTTTTTTATGAAGCCAGGCTGTTCAAGATCATCTATGGATAATGAAGCATGACAGCTTGGGATTTGATAAAACTGAAGTTGATGGCAAGAGAAAGCAAAGAATACAACTACTATCTGAACAGCCAACAAATGCATACAAACAAGGAATTTTTCCAACTTCAACATCAGTGAGAAATATGACATGTTACCAGAAAATTATATGTTCACTAGTCTAATGGACTTCACATCAGAAAAAGTGGTTTCTTTCAATCATTTACTATCTCCATTTTATTTCTCAGAAAGCACCATGCATTAAAGCATTTAACAGGGTATGGAAGGAAACAGAATCCACAATTGTTTCAAATACCTTAGATAAATGGCATCAACGCAGTTTGCCCAGGGAAATCTTGAATGAAGACTCTACCAAATTCTAGTTTCTTCACAGCTCAGAAAAAAAATCCGTTTCTTTTTTCCCTTTAAAACAAAAGACATGTAAACACTTGTCAGTACCTATGCAGCTGTATTTTCATCTTTGCCCACAAACAACTGCTGCTTTAAAACTCCCTTAAACATTCTTGGTTTGTTCAGTGCCCTTCAGCTGATTGCCAAAAGTTAATTACCATGGGAGTTAATGAGATTGTTAATTTACAAAGAAAAAAACATGTATGAAGTTTTCTTCATTATGGACTCATTTGGACTGCTTTGGTGTGTTCCAATATTATATATTTCTGTAGATCAGTGAGGCAAGTACAGTGGGGGTGGTCACACAAACATAATTTCCTACTGCTGTATCCCACAAGGTTCCTTAACTCAGCATGCTCCATGAATTCAGTTGATACCAAAAAGAATTGGATTTATAATTGTACATTTTTTAACTTCTATATGCAACCAGACAATTTCAAACCAGTCTGCATTAAGGGACAAAAGTGACCTAAGTAAACTCAATCTTTAGGCTCAAACAATTTCATGGAACTATTCTGATTATACTGTAGATTTTATATATATATATATATATATATATATATTACCTCTTCTCAGCTCTCCTATTTCCCTTCTATAGAGTTGCTTATGGAAAATAAAAAGAATTCATGTTGCCTTTTCCCCATAGCTATTACTAGAAGCTTCAGTGAAGACTGAATGCTTACTGTGCTGGAAGTTGTTTGAAGAAGACTGTAAGAGATCTTTAAGATTTTTAAAATCAAACCCCTGAGACAGGCAAAGGATAGAAGTAAAGCTGTATCAACATGCTTGTTCTACAGATAGAAGCAGAAGAACACAAAATTCAACAATATGCTGAACATCACATGAGGAGTCTGGTTTAAGGAACCTATTCGGCCTTAAATGTTTTGAATCCTTGCCCAGTTGCTTAATCATACACCATAAAAGCTGCCCTCAGTCTCCACATTTTACATGTAGTGCCTCTGATTATTTTCCTTAGTAAAAAATACTATCAATATTTCATTTTGCCAGTCTTGGTAATATTTAAAACAGCAAAAAGGAAAGATAATTTTTTTTAAAGAAAAAAAAAAGCACTGCATAATTCAATAGTTCATTAGAGGTATTTTAAATAGTTTGGAACCTCTCATTTTTTCACTACTTATGTACTAAGAAATCAATATTGTTAACCACAACAGTAAAAATGATGGAATTATGGAATTTTCTATAAATGTGTATACCTATAATTTCCTTTCTATTTTTTTACAGAATAAAGCCCATATCAGCAAGGCACATTGCACTGAATTTACAGTCACTAAAGTCACAGGGCATTAGGAATTTAGACCACCAAACAATGTACATTTTCAATCAGAAAATAAAAGAAAGACTAAATCTTTTAAATTACTCCAGCACTTAGGGTTTTAATGAAACAAGTATCAGGAAAAGCTGGTTAAAAATATTCCAGCTTTCAGAGTCAACAATTATTTTGTACCTTGTGGCTGTCTGGATAGAATGTATTTATCAAAACAACAAAGTAAAATCAAACTCATTAGATGCAAACCACATTAAAAAAGAGAACATCACAGCAATGCCCAGCACTCAAAGGTTAATTCAGCCTTTTTCTGTATAAATCCTGTATGGTGGATTTATGATAGTCTCTGAGTCACTATTTTTGTGGGGTGCCATGCTTATCCAGTGCCTAGATCCACCGCTCCTGTCTGTGAATAATTTATAATTCATATACCATAGAAAGTACATTCTCAAAATAAAATTATGATTTTCATTGGTGAAATTTTTTCAAGATTAAAAACCCAAAGCAACATTTTTTTATACCTAATAATGGATCCTTATCCCTCCCCCCTTTCCTTTTTGTTCTTTAGAGCACGCAATATATACTATATATTCCTATATATCCAAGCACAGCTCACAATGAACTCCATTTTTCTGTCTTCCTGAATCACTTCTAAACTATTCCCACTTCCCTCCACCTAGGATGACAGCTGATGCTAATGCCAATTATGTTGGCAGCTCTACATCTGCTGTCCAGATATCCAATTGCTTATTAAATCTGTCTTTTCTAGAGCTCTCTGCCAATTTTCACTGTTTCTCAGGTCAGTCCCAGTTCCCCCCTCCATGTTCTAATTTTATTTCCCACTCTCCAGGTTGACTATTAATCCATTGCCTTTGCCTATAAAACCTTGGCCATCAAACTTGTTCCTCAGCTCAGGACTGAGCAGTTTTCTCCCATACTGGCACCCTTCTGCCCACTGGGATCCTGGCAGGGTCCCAGATCCCATTGCTGTGGCTGGTTCCTCCCCATCACACAAAGGAGTTATCAAAAGCCATCACAGGAAACTCTTCTATATATTTTTGTCCTGCAGCGCACGTATATTGAGTCACTCCATGGGAATGCCATGACCTTATCATAGTTGGCCTTAGTAATTTCGAGAAGCTTGAGCACACTCAGCAATGACAACAAACAGGAATTTTACATCTTCAGCAATAAAAGATCTCTCTTTCCTCTGCAAATTCTGATGCTTTTAAAAAGCTTATGATTTTGCTAATTTTACTGGATATTCACAAGGATGGCAACAAGTACAGCCACAAGCACATTCTGCTCCAAAATGACAACCTCACTACTAGCCAGGAAACCTAACTCCACCAGAAAGGAAATGTTTAAATATGATACGAATTCTGTGTTGACATCTTAACTGCGTTAAAGTATCTAGTATTCTAGTAGCTAGAAGCAAATATTTCTAAGGAGACAGCAGGTAGCCTTTGGGAGTCAGGAAAAGACAGGTAACTCAATCAATGAAGTAAGTTCTAGTATGTTAATAAAGGTAACAGTGAAATGTTGTTCATGTTTTAACAAGAATTTTCAGGGTTTCTTACACATTCAGAACTTCTTTTTACAAGTCCCTTAGGGAGCAGAAGGAACCTCTGTCACTTATTGGATGAACAGTGCATAATAGTTTGTGTAATGAAATTAAGCAGCCTGAAATACATGTGAACATGACTAATGAGAGCAAATGCAGAAGGAAAATCAAGCAGATGGCTTGAGCGTGCTGGAACAGAGTAGCAAGGAGAGATCTGAGTGCTCGGGGGGGTTGCAGGACACATATAGAAACACAAATACAATCTTTGCATTTCTGTTTAATACTGCATCTGTCAGCACTTCAACAGTCTATGGATCACAAGACAGAGAGCTTTCCAGAATACTAAGAGCCTCAGTGGAAAATCTTTATGCGCCTTTCAGAGAGATGCAAACTGAAAACAAAAGGGGAGGGTTTTGTTTTGCATTTTGTGTCTTGCATTTTTAACTGCATGAAAAGATACTTCAGCTACTGGCATATATTTAAAGAGCAAGTGTTTCTCCACCAAAACTGGTTCTCAGAGACCTCCCCCAGAATATGAACATTTGGGGGAAAATACAGAAAGACAGAGAGAAAGAAGGAAGCAAGTTATCAAAAGATGGTAGGAAAAGGCTTTCTCATCAAGAAAGGTTAATGACCTTATGAACTGTGTTAAAATGAAGATAAAATCAGTTTGTTCTCATTGCTTTCTGGGAAAAAACAGTCTGTCCACAGAAAAGATTAACTGTTCAATTCTATAATTCTAGCTGAAATGAGGATTTCCAGGCAGTTTCTCCTTGAGAGGTATTTCTTGGCTGAAGGCATAATTATGCTCCGCATGCAACACAAACTTACGCTGGCTATTTAATTCCGCAAACTTACTGGATTGCCTACAGTTATGACATAATAACCAAGCAAATTCAGAAAGAAAAAGTACCAATCTAAGCAGGTTTATAATACCATCCTTCTGCCTTCTCCACCACAAATGATCGGGATAAAAATGCCGTCAGATGTGTATTTCCTGACAGCTGAGATTTTTTTATTTTTTTTTTTCACCAGAAAACATTGCTTGATGTTTTTGAAAGAAAGCAGATGCTCTACCTGTGGTCGCAATATAAGGTCATCTTGTCGACAAAGTAATTTTAACCAGTGTTCAGAAGAAAACCATTTAATTAATTAATTTGCACCTGTTGGTATGTATAATAGTCTGTTCCACTGCTGATACTAATGCTACAGCTGTAGTCAGCTACCACATCTTTGACTCTAATATACACTTATTATTTAGTACTCACAGTACAATTTAACAACACAAACTAGAGAGATCCAAGATTCAGGCATTCTCTGATCTCTTCTGATAGTTTTCAAAATTTATCTCTACGCTGTGTGCATTGTTTTTTCTTTTTTAAAGTTCAGAATTTTTAGATTCATAGAAAGATACTGAACATGGAACATCACTATTCAGCAGAAAAAAAGGAACAAACCCCACAAGCCCCAAAAACCTTTTAGTTCTAGAAGACAGTAATGATATTTCTTTACTATTTTTCCACTGACTTCTGACTGTATTTTTATCTCCTGTGCTAAACAAATGCCATTTCTATCAGTCTAAAGCATATTCAAGTTATCTCCACTCTGCAACAAGCACAGGAGTCTCTAAATACCTGGCATCTGTAGACCAGCAAGATCTTTCAGTCAGCCTTGACCTAAATTTATCAGATGACATATGTAGAGATGATCTCTTTATTTTACTGAAAATGATTCTTAATTACACTGCAGCACAATTTTTAAGCTTCAACCCAAGAAATGTTATGTTTTTTACATGATAAATGACCTTAAATGATAACTGTAATACACAGATATCATTCTAGCCTCTATTGCTTGTATCAGGTCTCCCTCTGACCTTCCATTTTAAACCTTGGCTGCTATTCCATCACCAAAATCCAGTTTAACTCACTATCCTTGTAGCTTTCTAACATAACTTGTGTTAAATACAAGCACCTATCACAGTGCTAATAAAAACATGGAGTTATTAATCTCAATGCATTTTACTGAACAATGCTCACACAGACCAGTCATGCAACAGAGTTTTGTGAGGAAAAGCATCAACTGACATTTTCTATCTTGTCACTGCTGTAAAAATTTTATTCTCCCTCTGCAAAAGTGTTTGCAAATAAATTCAGTTGTAAAGCTGAGTTTCTGATATCTTCTGAAGTAATTCATATCAAAACAGAGGGCTCAAACTGCACTTTTATATCACTTTGGTATATTGATGTATATAGGAAAACTAGCAACCATAAAGGAAGCTAGTAAGAGTAAAGTGCAAAACAAAGACAAAAGAAGGTGGTTCTTTGTCCAATAGGTGGAAGACCTACAAAACTCTCAGAAACATACAGGGGTAAATGAATATGTAATGTTCATGTTGTGTAGGGAAACTGAACAAGAACTTGGAAGAGAGACTCACTGAGAGTCAGAGAAACTACACCAGGTTCAGAAAATCCCTTGAACTGAGAACAACCAGAGGCTAAGAATTTTCAAGAAACAAGTAACACATCCTCACGCTATTCCTCTTTTCTTTGGAAATCTACTATGCCTTGTTGGAGACACGATGCTGGACTCTGTTGGTCCCAGGCTATAAGAATCCCATGTCTGATTTCTTGGTACCATTCTTCTGTCCTAAGGAGAGATGCTCTGAATTTGACATATAATTTTACCTAAGCAAAGGCAAGGAAAAAGATTCCTTCATATTCCAGGAATTAGTCAAAAACACTGCATGACACATCTGCATCACCCAATGATCCTTAGTATTGCATGCAAGTCCATTTCTACTCAACAAATTCGTATGGCTTAAACTAAGTATGACCATGATTATTGTTCCATAAGTAGTATTGTGACTGCACCTTGAAAATGAGCACTCAGTCATCCAGAAAAATAAATTATTAAAACAACATGCACGAAAAAGCTTCACAACTATGCTACAAGTGAAATGCCCTTGAACCTTCCAATTATTTATTCCAAAAGTACTTTAAGATTAAAATCTGCAAGGCCATTTTAACATGCCCACCTTTCCTAGTACTGAAACTGGTGAAAGAAAAAGGTAATAATAAATTTTAGATCAAATTCCTCTCCTTAGACAGCATATACTAGTATAAGGCAAACAAGTGTAAAAACAGAATCCAACTGGATGGTCTGAAAACTAAGAGGAACTACACTTCATGTCACCTGATAGAGCAAGTGCAGAACATAAAGTGACTGTAGAACAGAGTCATGTAGACAAAAAGACTTTAAAATTGCCTGATCCGGTAACATCAAATTTGAAATTTATTCTTCCCTGTATATTTCCTTAGATGTCCATATGGTAGCACATAGTTAGATATTTATAAAAAATTCACCTTGATGACATGTGGTCACTATCTTTGAGTTGTCACACTTAAAGTGCCTGTCCACACATGTCACCATTTAAGTCATCTTTTTTTCTAGTCTCTCTTGTCTCAGTAGGATATCTTATGACATTTTTTTTCAGAGATAATTTTCCCAGGAGACTTTGGACTGAAATTCTTGTTAAAGTTACACACAGGTAATGAAGGAAATTCTGGTGTCTTTCGCTATTTCCTAATCAAAAGCAGGAAGCAATAAATACACACTTCGGTTTCCACTGGCAAAAATGCCATTCTTGATCTTGTCACTTAATTGATACAAGCCAAACTCAGTTTTGCTAGTACCACCCTATCTTACTGGTCTTTGTGGAAAATTCTGTGGAACTATCACCCTCCTACTGCCACTTCATTTATGTACAGATGTTACTGAGTAACATTCTCTTGCTTTAGCTACATCTTGGATCATTAACATTAATTTTTCTACTATAGCAAAAGCAGACTGTGACAGACATGTTGCTTTGTTATGTTTCCTTCCTCCACATGAATGCTGAAGTATGCAATGAAAAATAAGAATCAGTAGTTTGCTACAGAGTGAACACATCAATTTTGTATGATTTCCTTACATTGTGCCAAGTCCTATCCTCAAACTTTTATTCTGACCTCTCTTACCAACCCAATTCCATACTCATTCACTTGCTGATCAACTCATTCACTTGCTACTAGGGAACAATTTCAAGCTTAAACTATGAGTGTGACCTTCAGCTTATAAAAGACATCAAACACAAGATCCATCTGATAGTATAGAACTCACTGCAGAAGGAAACAAAACAACTATTTCTTTCATGCTACAACTGAAAGTAACCCAAACATCAAAACACATAAAACTAAAAAGGTGACAAAGGAAGGGTAAGTTTTTGAGGTCTGTCTTCCAGATATGCACACTTGCTCAATTAGCAATTATTAAAGTCAACTGACATGACCAGCTGACAACTTGCAATGCCAAATTAAGAGCTTAATGTTCTTTGCCAACATCCAGCTGATGCACAATGTTCCATGCTGTACCTAGAAAACTCTGCATGTCCTTTTTAAGATGACAAAACAATCTTCACAAAGCTTTGGCAACAGGAGCTCACAGTTAATTGAGAGCCTGTACATAACCTCAGGTTGGACTGTCTTCAAAACAATAGTTTATTAGCCAATTAGGTTGGAAAGAAGCATTTGCCACTACAAACAGCTTTGATGAGTCCAGTTCCCATTCTTCTCACATACACTCTCACATACAAGGAAAACAAAAATAAATCCACTTGCAAAGCATTCTTTCCCAACTGCAACATTTAAAGGGAAGGTTGCTATTTCCTCTAGCAAAGACTAGTGGGCATAAAAATAAAAAATGCTGTAGTCATAAAACCATGAAAAAAAATATACACTCAAATTAGAGATCCCGAAAGGCATGAACTTATCACATGCATGCAGGCAGAGCCTCCCTCACAGCTGAGGATCAGATAAAGATTTTAATTAGCTCCCTTGAAAACTGGTGTTCGTATTTAGAAAGAACAAATAGTTCATCATCACTTCTTTTCCATCAGAAATTTTCCTTGTCAGAATATGCACCAAAACTCTACACTCAGGCAGTGAACAGGTGCCACATAAAGCAGTCACACCATGGTAAGTTACAACAAAGAGCCATTTAAGAGTGGGAGTGCTTTGCATTTTAAGCTTGGAGTTCGTATAGCCCAATTAGGCACCACAGCTTAAATAACTAGTTTTTATAGTTGCACTTATTTGGAAACAGGAAAACATTGGAAGATCACTGCCACCTCACAACAGTGAAACCAGGTTTTCAACAGGAATAACACAAACTATAACACATTTGAGATTTGAAAATTATTTTAAACACATACACAACACAGTTAATTCTGCCTTGGCAGAGGAAAGAGTGTGAGGCCCACATGTTTTTTTTTAATCTGCATTTTCTATTTTTAACTTTCACATATATTATACGCATATAGGTAAATTAATATTAATGTATTCATATCCAATTCATAATTCCAGACTAGCCAAGATGTGGTAAAGATATCATTTTAAAATCATTTTCATTTTTCTTTGAAGTACTACTTTCTTAATTATAAGGAAATACCTAACACCTACCTACTAGCAGAGGAAACCAGTCCATATTGCCTCTGTATGGGTGCAGGTGAAATGCAGTAATGCAGTTTTATTGCCTTTTAGTTTTTTCCTAACTGAACATTCTGAGGGTCAATGGGATGTTATTGTAGATCCTTTTATTTCTTTCAAAACTTAAATAGAAAGTGAAGAAAAGAAACATATGCAACTTAACTTTACTACTACTTGATTACTTCAGTACCAAAAGTAAGTTCACACTCTTCGGCATAGTCCCCAAGTAATGAGCAGCGTTTTTGTCATGACCAATGCCTCCATAAACCTTCCAGCCAATACTTTAAAAATACCACTAAAAAAAAAAAACCCTATTAAAAATGCATGAAAATTTTACTTATTTTTCTAAGGATTTCCTGAGGTTTGTCAATATTAAGTGATCAAATTTAAAAGGTATTTAATAACATGTGTCATAGAAACAAGCACTTGCTGAAAACCTCCAAAAGAATATTAAGTGATGCAGAAGATTTTTAGAGACGTATTAATGCAGTGTCACAAAACTTAAAAAAAAAACAATTATCTCTGATATAATCACTTTATTAGACAAAATTTGTACCAACAGTACTCTTTTTTCCTTTTGTTTCCAAATTTTCTATCAAATATTTTTATTTTAACTGTAGAACTGACACTACCACTTAATCTCTAGTTGGCAGCTTTCTGGCTATCTCTAAACAATAGAATTCAGAAGGGCTCCCAAATTGCAGATACTGTGGTGGGTTGACCCCAGCCAGCCTGCACCATCATTCCATTTTCCTGCATGGAGGAGAGAATTTGATGCACAAAAGCAAGAAAAACTCATAGCTTGAGATAAAGTTAATTCAATAAGTGAAGGAAAGAAACAGGGATAAAGTATACACAAGGGAAGAAAAGGCAGCCACTCCCTACCTTCTACCAGCAACCCAATGCTCACTCAGCCTCCAAGTGGCAACCACGCTGGAAAACCCACCCCCAGTTTTTATTGCTGAATATGACATTAGAAGGTACAGAATACCCCTTTGGTCAGTTTGGGCCACCTCACCTACTCTTGCACATTCTTTGCCTACTAGCAGGGGGCAAAGTAAGACAAGGCCTTGATGCTGTGCTAAAACACCAGCATGCTATCAGCATTGTTTTAGTTACTAACCTAAATCAGAACCATATGCGCTATGATCAAGAAAGTTAGTTCAATCCCAGACAGACCCAATACAGACACACACCACAGTTCATGTCTCAGTCTACCAGGATGGGATCTAACCACATGCAATTATCTCTCCCCACTTTCTTTCTCCTATCATTTCTACCCAGGTTTCCAGGCACACTGATGGAACAGGCAACCAGGATCCCAAAAAGCACTAGTCATGTAGTCTCAATGTAGCTATTGAGCTCACAGTCCTCAAATTAGATGTCACCTCCACTGTCACCAGTCTCATTTCCATCCCCTTGACATTCCACTCTCCAAATTGCAGCACAAGAAAAATTATTTAACTTTCCCTGATCCAGCTGGTATGTTATGCATTCTATAAACACCTCATGTCCATAACTATCACTACTCTTCTCCCTTATTTTTTGGAGGTCTTTCTACTTTCTCCAATTTCTTCTCCTTAATTTACAGCCTGTCATAGTTTGTCCAGTTCCTGACAATCTCAGTCTTGGTGTATTTGACATCTCTCTTCTACTCTATACATTTCTTCCTTTTCTGTAAAAAATCCAGCTAGCAGCAAGCCCACTAAGGAACTACACTGTCATATTCTGTTAGCACTTCTAAGCAATTTTGTGCTTGAATGGATGTCATGCAGGTAAGAGCTTATTAACAGCCCTTACAGATATAAACACAACTTCTAAAGTTTGTAATAATGCATATGCAAAAAGAAGGGGAGATACAATTAAGTAACTAATTCTGATTTTCACACCCCCTCCAAAACATGGCCAAAATAATATTTTAGGCAAAACTTAATTTCCAGTATAAATGGTATATTGCATTGCATTCAAGGAAACAGAAGGTTGACTCACTGCAGTGGTGTCAGTCTATATTGAACTGAAACAAACTGAAGAAGTAATTTATAATACAATAGAATTCTCAGCTGTTGCACATGCTGTCCAGGCTACTTAAATATTCTATAAATAATTGCTCAGAAACACACAACTGACTGTGCATAGACTGGATAATGAATCATCAGGTAGTTTAAGTAAAATTTTGCTTGATTAACTGTTTTGTTTTTAAACCACCTGCACCGTATTGTCGTATGTACCAGGATAGATCAAATTGTTCTCATTCTTTGTCTGAAAACCAGACAAGCTTACAAACGATAAGTTTTATTGTATTGTGAAATCAATGCCAAAATGAAGAGCTGTGTATTATGTGATTCCAATTATCTACTTTTTTGGCCAAGGATTTAGTATCAGCCATTGTTATAGATGAAACTAATCCAGACTTATCAGATCTCTAATAGCTTCATGTCATATGGAAGTGATTTTACTTTTATGTCACCCCATCTTTAAAATACATTTATTAGTCCTCTTGAAATGTATTTTTTCAGTTGAATTTTTTTTGGTCAGCTGACAACCAAACTGATTACACCTAGAGTAATTTCAGATGAAGGCATGTATCATGAACAGAGCCCACTGGTTTGACTCAAATCATCAGTGTAAATGTTGCCAGTCCTTGCACTACTTCATTTAGATCAGTGGATGATGTACACAGGTGTCTAAAATGCACAAAAACACCTAATGGAGTGTATAAAAGCATCTAAATAAGTAAGCATCTTATTTCCATGGACTTTCATGCAATCAGGCACCTTTTAAACTTAGTCACTTCAGTAAAACCTACTATATATTTCCCTTCAGCTTTGCTCACTTCCAGATACTTCTTGACATTATCCTTAACAATGTCCATCAGATATCTCATTTTCCAAAAGGTAACTGCCAAAATTTAATATTCAAAGCAATACAGCAAATCTTAAAATCAGGGTACAAAATCTATTTGTTACATCTTTTGGCAAAAATAACACCTTAGGTAACAGAATTAGCTTCATCTCCAAGTTCTGCAATTGCAAGGTTCTTCCTGGCATACATACTTTTAGAGTAGTACCTTTATATAATATATTACTACACAGTGTTTACAATATACCAAGGTTTCCTCTCCACATGTTTTCAGGTTTTGGCTCACTCTTAGGAATCTTGAGTTACAAATGAACTGTATAGAAGATTATTTTTTGCAGTCAGTACTGCAGATTTATCTCACTGCTGACATAAAACGACACTAATGAACTTGCTGACCACTTGATTTCACTTGTTCATTTATGGAATTAAGGATGTAATGAATCTTTTTTAACTATTCTTCTGCTTGCTGGTGGGTTGATTTTTGGGAAGAGGAGGGCAGTGAGGAGGGAATTAGTTACTTCATCTTATGTGTATTTATGAGATCCCAGATCATTCTCTGCCACATTTTCCCCAAGTAAGTAATACTCCTCCTTCAGCAGAATCACAATGTTAAGATCAGAGTCTTAGCCTGCTGGGAACTCTGCAAATCATAGAATCACAGAATCATCAAATGGCTTGGTTTGGAAAGGACCTTAAGGATCAGGACACCCTCCACTAGACCAGGTTGCTCAAAGCTCCATCCAACCCAGCCTTGAACATTGCCAGGGATGGGGCAGCCACCACTTTTCTGAGCAACCCCTTGCAGTGCCTCACCATCTTCATAGTGAATATGCAGTCAAAAGAAAGAAAAAAGTTATAGCAATAAACCAAAATGTTTAAAAATGCTACTGATATTGAAGAGTCAGGACATAGTACCTGGTTACTTTCAGAATTGCCTGGTTACTTCCAGAATGACCCATGTCTTTTGGAAAATCTACTGTAATTCCTATCATGCAGACAGTTCAGTAAGAATGTTAGAACAGAAACTGTAAGCTATAAACTTACATCTGAATGAAGGTGTAAAGACAAAACATAAAGAAGAACTGAGAAGAAAAATGCACTTAACCATAACTTTGGGAGAAGCTTAAGACTGTATTTTATACAAAGAGAGGAACCCAAACATGAGTCTTCCAAAGAGCACAGACAGCCCTTTCTTAATTAACTGCTCAAAATGGTATTTCAGTAAGTTATATTCATTGGCACATTAAAATTCTGTTTCTGGAAGATGAGCAGAGAAGGATAATATTTCATTTTTTTGCTGTATGCTACTTACTATTCCTTTTGGTATTATTATTATTTTTTTAATATACTACAGGAGCACATAAAACTATAATCAGTTCAAATGACACATCTGAACAAGTCACCTCGAAGGCTATTTTAAGGCAAGCATCCTAGCACATGAAGTGGGATGAGCCTAGAACAAAGAGATACCAGGCCAAGCTCTGCTACTGTTTTAGGCTGTCTCTTGTGGAGAATTTAGATGTCAGTTATGAAGATCATATAAATGCTTTATGTTTTGCACTATCACTATTGATTAATTACAACCCACATTAGCATTCAAACAACCTCAGCAGTAAGAGCCCATAAGACAGTCATTTCAGGTGAATTACTGGTGTGATTCAACAGAATGCCAGTAAATAAAGAGATTATCTCACCACAATAATTATTGAGGCAGTAGAAAAACAAACAAAACAGTGCAGCAGTGACATACTATCTAGTCACAATGTCATGTTTGTGTAGAGTTCATGTTTAAATGTATCTATTTGAAAATATTTAACACATGCTATATATGCCACTCAACTCCTGAAAATCATAACTTAAGATCCATCCACTATCTTGGATATACTTATAGCCATTGCTTTTTCTCCATAGGTTTATGTATTCTTTGAAAGCCATACTCAGAACAAAACTAATACTATGAGAACTGAGTATCTCTGCTCAGGAGGTTCTACCTTCAGTTAGGTGGAAAAGGACATGGGCATCCAATGAGCTGTGCTGGAGAAGAGAGAAGCGTGCTGCCACAAAAGCTTATTGCAGCAGGTAATATTGGAAACTTTCATAATGCTGTGACTGAAACTAGAGTAACCTTTACTTCCAGCTTACAAATTGCTGGCAGTATTTAAAAATTACACAGTTAACTCTAAAAAAAAAAAAAAAAAAAAAAAAAAAAAAAAAAAAAAAAAAAAACCCTCTTAATTTAAAGGTAAAATATGTAAATGGGAGGAGAAAATGACCAAAATGAGCAGGTACAAAAAAACTCAATAGCATTTTAGCTGAAAACAGAAAAATTGAATACCAGTCCTTACTGTCTTTCAATGAAAAAACATAATAAAACAAGCTATCGTAATTGGGTTTTAACAACAGGTTTTTCCATAAATGCCTTTTATGTTTTAATTACATTGTTCAAGCTGTGTGAAGAGAATTCATTTGGTAGATACTGCTTCTTTACAACCATTTCAATATTACTCATTAAGCTGGTGTGCCATTGTGATAAAAGAACATTTTTATCCTATTCCTTTAAATCACTTAAAGATCTGTGTAATTCCTTGGCACTAACTTAACTGATATAGCTGAAAATCTAGTCAGCTGAGTATCTTCATCTTTCACCTAGTATCTTCATTGATTTATGAGAGAACAGATTTGCGTAAGAGTCCCATATAGATCCATATAGCTATAAACTTTTTATTACCTTAACAGGGTTTCTTACCTCCTGTTACTGTTCCTCTGGGAACCTATTTGTTGTGCAATTTCTCCTCTTCCCTCCCCCTGTCATACTGCTTAACTAACCCTTAGAAGGATCCTTTAAACACTTAAAATCATGAAAGCAACAAATTGCTTACAGAGAATACACTCTCCTTATAAAAATAATATTAAGAGTTTGCTAATAATAGAGGCTGTGACACGTACTTCACAGCCTTCCTTAACTATTTCTGGGTACAAATGATTAGACTCTCAGACACAGTCAAACTGCATAGTAGCATATGTCTATCATAGCTCCTTTACTTTTCCGTGGAGGAATGAGCTGGTACTTATAGAATCATAGAATCACAGAATAGTTAGTACTAGAAAGGACTGTAAGTTCATCAAGTTGCAACTCCCCTACCATAGGCAGGGACACCTCACACTAAACCATGCCACAGAAGGCTCTGTCCAACCTGGTCTTGAACATCACCAAGGACAGAGCATTCACAACTTCCCTTGTCCTGTCACTACAGTCCCTAATGAAGAGTCCATCCCTATAGCCTCCCTTCAGATACTGGAAGGCTGGTGTGAGGGATGAATAGGCACTGTGATGGATTACTTCCTGTATGCAGTCCTGAGCAAGTTCAGGGCTGTTCTATGTTACAGCAGATTTCCAGCCACAACAAGGAGCCAGCAGACCTTTGTGAAGGCTTGACCACCTCTCTTCTAAAACATACACCTATATTCTAGCCTCTTCTTGTAGATATTATCAAGAGAAATCTGACAAACACATGCACATGCACACTCATGCACAGAAACCCAAATGACCCATGACACTTTCACAATCCCTTTCTTGGCCACGCAGATGTAATTAAATGGCATTGTTCCCCAAAATTAATGGATAGTAAGTCATTAAAAAAAAGAAAAGAAACCTCAAAAAAAACCCCTATGATCTCTTGAGACAATCAGTTGTCAGTTTTGCTCTGTATTGCTAAATTAATATACTGAAGAGTTCTAACACTATGAATACAGAATCTATTATCAAAATCCATGCAAAAAGAGCTGGAATATTTCTTAGTATTGAATTATCAGAATTAAACTAGTTTCTCCTGAGACAGCAAGCTGAATTACATTAGTGACCCATCATCTGGCAAATAATGCAACACATCATGGAGTATCTGAATTATTCATAACCTTAAAAAACACTGTACTCATTCCAAAAGGCAAAAAAGTCTCACAGTAATAATCATATCATACAGATAGTGGAGGTAAAAAAAGTTAGCGTAAGTCACTCCAGTATTTCTGGTGGGTGAACAAATAAAAAACTAAATAAAAATTTAACTTTGACCTCTCACTTTTGTTTTTGCCTTTCAATCTCCTTCACTTCACCCAAACAGTGCCAGAATCATACATTGCCCTTTTCTATTCACAGCTGAACAAATCACTAGTGTATTAGTACACTGTAGTATTTCTGTTTTGTTGTGTCACTGAAGTTGTGGTTGCCTTCAGTGAATATATCTTTCTCTTAGGCTCAGAATCTTTTTCTTCTTCCTTTTTTTCCATTACAGAATCAACTCTTTTCATATTGCTAGAAGTGGGAAATTTCATTCACCCCTCTCCTTGTAGCAGAGCCACAAAGATGATCAGAGGCCTGGAGCACCTCTCCTTTCAGGACAGGCTGAGAGCCGGGCTTCTTCAGCCTGGAGAAGAGAAGGCTCCAGGGAGACCTTAAAGCAGCCATCCAGTACCCAAAGGGGCCTGCAAGAAATCTGGAGAGGGACTTTTTACAAGGGCATGTACTGACAAGAGGGAACAGCTTTAAACTGACAGGAAGTAGCTTTGGGTATTAGGAAGAAGCTCTTCACAGTAAAGTGCTGAGACACTAGAACAGGTTGCCCAGAGGTGGTGTGGTTGCCCCATCCCTGGCGGCGTTCAAAGCCAGGTGGGACAGGGCTTTGAGCAACCTGATCTACTAGAAGGTGTCCTTGTCCACTGCATGAGCTTTAAGGTGCCTTCCAACCCAAACCATTCTGTGACTCTGATATTATGAACTTAATTCTACTCATTGAAATATCTAACCCCCTGAACTGCTTGACTCTCACTTCTTCTGACCATGCCTGGCTAGCAATGACCTTCCTCACTGTTTTCTCCTCTTGCATTAATTTCTGCTCTCTGTGTTCAACTTCTAAGTTTTCATTCCAGAGTGCTTCATTTCCTCCTTATTGATTTCACACATTGAACTTCTCTTTGGGGGCTAGTCCACTAACTACTATCTGACTGTCATTTTCCATTTCCTCCTTTTACTTTTCCTAAACCCCATTTAATCTGAACACTAACTTGACTTAACATGCAAAAGAGAAGCCAATGCATTCTTTTAACATAGACTGTAATATGAAGTTTTAGACCTGTTCTTTAGTTTTACTTGCACAGGTTATGCTATGTTAAAACTTAAGTAAATAATTTCTGCTGCTCCTTTGAATATCTGCCTAACCTGACTCGGAGAACACTCCAGGAACAAACTTGCCAACAAAGGTTTCCAGCTGACAAGCAGGTATTCTTTATTGCGGCGCCGGGAGACACGGGGGATAACTCCTCCTAACGTGTGTCC
>JBAFWW010044545.1:0-10632 GCA_036873685.1 Agapornis canus
TGTTCCCAGGTTGAGTCAAAACACAGCTGCACCAGCTACTAAGGAGAAAAACTGACTGCTATTGCTGAACCCAGGACCCTGACCTGTGTCACTTCTCAACACCTTATGCACCCCTAGCCCACTTGTTGGTGGGGTGGTGTGAAGAGCAGAAAAGGCCTTAATTTCACGTAAGTTCAGTATTATACTATTATATTTTAAAAGAATTAAATACAAATCCTAGGGAGTTGCATTTTCTTGTGTATTTACATTACTTGTGCACTATAAAATGTATCACTATAACATTATCACAACCAATATACTCATTAGTATCCATGCTTTTATCAATTCTTCATTTCTTTTGAAAAGCTTCTATTAGGAAGCAAATATTTCCGAATGAGCAGATAGTTTCTGAATCACTGACCTAAAAAGTATACAGTTTGATTTAGGATTCAAAAGCCTTTATCATTTCTGACTGTTATTCAACTGAACAATGTAGAAGATTTTTAAGTTGTAAGAATCACAATAGATAGAAGAAAAAAAAGTGGCATGATCGCATTTTGTGTTTTTCTGGCTTTTTTGTTTGTTTGAGGGGAAAAGATGCCATGAAATAAGCTGTCTGATTTAATTAGTTTGGATCAGAACTGGAATGCACAGCAGGAAAAAAACACTACATTTAATAATGAGAACTTTTTGACACAAGGTTCAACTTTGAGAGATTAAGTAGACAAAGAAGTAGCTTTTCAGCTTCTTTTTCCCATTGCAAGTAACTGCTCCTTTATTATTTATCACTTTATTATTATTATAACAAACGATTATGAATAGGAACACCTGCTTCACTATGACTAAACACGGTCCTTCTGTTTCTGTTCTACTCCTATTATTTTGAAGCTATTTCCTTAGATCATTATTGTCTGCTGGCCTGAAAATGCTGAATTTAAGTTAGCTATGTTCTTTAACAAGAATTACTCAAACACCAAGAGTCAGGAACAGATTCCTATGTACATATCTTCTAATCCACATTTAAATTATCATAACCCACCCATAGTCATACTGGAGAAGAAACAGGTATGCTTCTCAAAACTATTTTACTGCATCAGTTGTTGGTCTCTCCTCCCAAGTGACAAGTGACAGGACATGAGAAAACAACCTCAAGTTGCACCAGTGGATGTTTAGATTGGGTATTAGCTAAAATTCCTTCCCAAAGGGTTGTCAAGCATTGGAACAGGCTGCCTAGGGCAGTGGTCGAGTCACCATCCCTGAAAGTATTTAAAAGACATGTAGATGTGGCACCTGCGGTCGTTGCTTATTTGGTGCTTGGCAGTGCTTGGCTAATGGTTAGACCTGATCTTAAAGGTCTTTCCCAATGTAAACTATTACTCTAATTTTGACATTAAAAAGAATGAAGTTATTATAAAGCAATGAGTACCAACTTGTCACAATTCATGTTAGAAATTATAAGAACAGATACAATATGGAATAAAGTCACAATTGGAAAAAGCATCTGTACCCCTGCAACAGGTGAAATTTTCATCCATTTAAGTATAATATTTATCAGCACAAAAATATAAACATTCATTAAAATCTCACGTAGCTAATTTAGCAGATTATGAATGGAAAGTAGATCTATTACTGCCTCAATACAATATTTGTTAAATATTGTCCTATTCTTGGACTCCACAAACCAATCTTGAGTCTGTTTCATTATATTCATCATGTAACAAATGCTGTTACATGAAACCTGTAAATGTGTACAGGCATGATTCTAACAAATTTGTATATAAAATATTGCACAACTGCACAATGTTTGGAATTTATTGTTTCCCAAAAATTGAAGAAAACTTTGAGAGTAACTGTTGGAAAAATAAATTAAAAGAAAAGAAGAACAAACTTGGATTTTATAACAATTTTTACACTAGCTAAGTACATGCAAGCTACATGACAAGAGGCCAAACCAAATGTCCATATAGTTCAATAGCCTTTTTCCACCTGTGACCTAGAGCTAAAGCTTATGATATGATTGTTTCCTAAGCCAAAAGATATAACTGATTGTTTCTGTAATGTTATCTTCTACATTCCAGAACTAAATAGCTTAAAAGCTTCTTGGGAATTGTAAGTTTTAAGATCCACCAATGGGATCCTAGTCAGAGTTTCAAGGACAAAGGGTAGATCCTACTTATCCTGAGTGATAAATCTACATTTCCTGCAGTTGTGGACCTCATTTATGACCCTATCAACCAGCTTTCACTCATCTCTTTTTCTAAGTAAAATATCCTTATCAATTTCCTTTATGCAACCAGTTCCATGCTTCTGATTCTGCACATCATTATTCTCACTACTCTTCAATTTCTTATGATTTTTGTTACGATAGTATGGCTAGTACATGTGCCATTGAAATTTCATACAAGGAACCATGCAATGAAATCAAGATGCTCTTTTGTTCAATACAACTTTTCTAATTATGCCTCAATATTCTCTCTTCTGACCATATCAAAAACTGACATTAGTCTTTAAAAGAAATGCCTACAGCAATTCCAAGATCTCTTTCCTGAGATTTCCTGAGTGTTAATGACTAATTTAGATGTTCTCATTAAATGCATATTGTTAAAGGGTCCTTGATTCTTTATTCTCCTGTGTATTGATAATTTTGTGCTTTTCAACATAAAAGCAGCCAAAAAGCCACAAAAAAACCCTGAAACAGCACAATGTGTTTCACAAGAATTTGGGCACAATTCGTACAAGTTGAAGAATGAGTAAGTAGACAATTATTCATGAGGTGTAGAACCTGGTAGTGTAAGCTTAAGGCAAAATTAGACCTGTGGGTTAGAAGAAAATATTCAGTATAAAGAAGAAAGACATGTACTGACTACTAAATGGATAACATTTTTAATAACAAGGTAGGTAAGTCAGAATAGTTTGATAAATATTTTGTTCCCTATTTGTAAAAAGAAAATCAGGATAAAATTCTGCAACACAATCTAATGTTTTCCATTTCGTTAGTAACCAAGGAAGATGTTAACCTTCTATCAGTAATACCTATTTATTACCAGGAAGCTTGGATAACAATTTACATCTGAATTTTGCACAAAGAAACATTTTTAATTAGTGCCCTGAGACATAAATAGCTCCTAATGACATTCTGAAAATGCTCAGAGATGAAGTCCATCTCATTTTACTGGAGATAGGTGCCCATGTACTTAAAATAAACTTGATGAGCATATACCTGCATTTTACACGCCTAAATACTTTACAATTCTAATTAAAAATCTTTTGCAACTAATAATTACAGCATTAACTCATCCCTTCTGGTGGCTAAATTGAACACCTGCCTTTAATTATGATGACTTGGGAAAGAGAAACAGCCTGAAGATTACAGGATTGTAGCATCGGAAATGCAGTGTTGCATGAGTACATTTTGTTTAAATAAAACCATCTTATCAGACAAGTGCCCAATTATCATTTGTATCAGAAAATATTTAATTTTACTCTTATTTGCTTTCATCAAACATTAATTTCAGTGCATGTAATGGGGAAAAGCAATGATCCTGAAAGCAGAAATCTCAGTTATAGATGATTTAGAAGCTTTCAGGGAATTGAAATTACTTCTCTCCTGATTGAAATCATTTCTGTTTTCTGATTATGCTTGTAGACTGGGCAAATGCTCAGAAACCTCACCCTGTAGTAACTGGTGAGCAAGGTAGCAGAGTAAGAAGTGTACTACAGAATAGAAACTGATTATAACAAAACAAAGCAACTTAACAACCCCAAGCACTGTTGTGAAAAGTTGAGCAAAAAGTACTCACAACATTTGGCCAATGGAGTTGTCATTTTAATCCATCCTAGGAAATCTTAATAACACCTGATTTTTTGGAAATCAAAAGATGGGTGAAGAATCCTATCAAACTGAAATCACTTACTCCTTCTATATGATGTGGTGGGCTGGAGAGAAAGAACAATAAAACAGGGTTGGAAAAGACCTTAAGATCACGTAGTTCCAAACCCCTGCCATGGGGAGCAAGATGAAATATAAGATGCCTTGTATTAAAGAAGCACACTCAGCATGTTTCTTACACTGTGAACATTGTCACTTTTTAATAAGAATATATAAGAATGACTTTTGAAAACCTTTATCTCAGCTTAAATTACGCGCATCACTAGTGACTGTCATAGGTTGACAGAATTATAGGCTACATCTAAGTAAAAACTAGGGCTCGAACTTGCCATTGGCAAACAACCATGTGCATGATTATGTTGTCAATACAGACCCTCTCATGTGCACATAAAACAGCAAATCAGAAGGGACCTCTGGAGATTGTCAAGTCCAGCTTCTTACTTGGAGAAATGCCAATTTATATGTTAAAACCTTTACCTGGAGCCTCGGCTCAGCTGAGTTCTGAAAACCAGCAAGACTGAAGATTGCACAACTTCCCTTGGCTCCTGTTTTCAGTGCTCAGTCACTCTCATTGTGATTATTTTTCCCCTTTATCTTTACATTTCACCAGAATTATCCTTTTTGCACCTCTTTTTTTCCACAGTCTTTTACCCTTTACTATTACTTCTGCTTCTGAGAAGAGCCTTGCGTCTTCATCTCTACAGCTCTCTGTTAAGTATCCTAAGACAAAAGTCACTCTCCTCTCACAGCAGAATAAACCAGCTCCCTCAGCCTCTTCCTATATTTCTTAAATCCTTTTGCTTCCCTTGCCATACTGGATTGCATTTATTGATGTAGGTCATCACTTGCAGTGATAAGTTCTCATCACGCTCTTAGCTGTGACTAACACCAAACATCCTTCACCTGGGAAAGTTAGCAATTAAGATACAAGATAACACTTTATGATTGTAAAATTCTATTAGGACATCTGAATGAGTACAGAAAGCATTTTTGTTGCTTCTAGGCTAAAATCATTTGAATTTCACCTCAGACTGGATATATTATCTTTGAAATACTATACATTATTAGGCTGTGTAAATGTCCTTTACAGTGTTCAGCTTTGCTTCTGTGTCAGCTGTCTCCTAATTTTCCCTTGACTGTCTACTGCATTCAGCCATGGAATTCTTGCTTTATTGTTCAATGCTTTAATTTCTATTACTATGAACCCTCTATTCTTTTGACTTGTCCTTCCTTCTTCTAGAAAGTTTGTAATACTGTATCAAAGATTATAAACTCAATATAAATATATATATTGAAGAGATTTTATATATTTCAGTCATTCACTACTACCATGAAAATTAGGAATGTGAGAAGACCTCATAGCAGCCTTCCAATATGTGAAGGAGGCCTACAAGGAGAGGGACTCTTCATCAGGGACTGTAGCAATAGGACAAGGGGCGATGGATTTAAACTGAAACAGAGGAAGTTCAGGTTACATATAAGGAAGAAGTTCTTTACTGTGAGGTGGAGAGACACTGGCACAGGTTGCCCAGAGAAGTGGTAAATGTTCCATCCCTGGCAGTGTTGAAGGCCAGATTGGACAAAGCCTTGGGTGACATGGTCCAGTGTGAGGTGTCCCTTTCCCTGGCAGGGGGGTTGGAACTGGATGATCTTAAGGTCCTTTCCAACCCTAACTGTTCTATTCTATGATTCTGTAAGATGTGCTCCAGCCATTGATGAGTATTCAGTACTAGAGACTAGGCTAGATTTCTAACAACGTGGTAGCAAGTACTGTAGAACAACAGAGGACCTGTAGAATAAAACTAAGGATGATGACTCAACATCTGTGTAATGTGTTTCAGTGACTTTTATTCTGGAACAGGCAATCTAATCTGAACTAGTGGCATCTATGGAGGTGGGACAAGCAGCACATTTGGTTGAAAATCCAAAGGAGGCTGTAGTAATTTCCTATGTCCTCTCTAGTATACCATCATTTTCCTTCTTGAAAACAGAAGCTACTCTTCTGAGAGCACATCAGCATGCAGCTGCTCCCCAAGGGACTTTACCTTTCCATCCAGCATTACTTTCGAGTTTTACTTGCATCTTTGCACTTTGGCAGTGTTGTCAAACATAACATTAGCATCAGGGTAGGTTAGCTGCAGAAAAAAGTTAGAGCCATTTCAATGTAGAAGACAGGATTAAAAGGAGAGCTTTCATTTGTCTAAAGATGTAAAGCACTATTTCTGCTGAAGTGCTGAGGCTACAAAGCAAGCAGTAGTCCCAGGGTAGCATTCCATGACACATTTGGAAAGCTTGTGCTGAAATATCCTATTCCATCAAAGCCAAAATATTTTCACTTCCATAAATCTCTTCACAAAGGGTAATATGAATAAGACTTGCTTGACTTGCAGCAATCCAGGATGACACATTATGCCCTGGATCAGGCAAGAATTTCAACATCTCCCAGAGCTCAAGTCAGTCTCTAAGACTCCAGGTTATAATCACACACACATACTTCTATTTCTCCTGAGCACTGTTCTTCACATGGAAACACTGTCATCTTCAGCAGGCTCTAGAGATAAGTCACTTCCATTGAGCAGGGACTGACATCTCAGGAATACCCTAATTATAACAAGGCTTTGCATGTTATATTTAAGAGACATTTCAGTATAATCATTTACTAGTTGAGACAATAAGGAATATAATTAATAGTTAAATGGCAAGATTTCTGCAATTCGTAATTCCCTAATTGCTATTTTGGATTTCTAACTGAACATCAAAATGTCATAATCTAGTGGCACCAAACACAGAACACTTAAAATGTCAGCAAGGGAAGAAAATGCCTTCAGAAAAAGGGGTTCAAGAAGTACAGATCTGTGATTTAAAATGCACAATACCTCATGGTATGAATTGCATTATGCAGGAACAGCTCTTTTCAATGCTATATGCTCAAGATTAGAGACTGTAAATCACCTATTTCAGAGCCACAGCTCTTCACTTCCCCTGCTGAGATTTCAGATTGGCTTGGCCTAAATTTGATGGCAAGTGTTCCAGGTCCTGTCTGTCAGGTTCTCCCATGTTTAATGAGCAACATGCTCTTTGATGAAAATACTGTGTAAACAATGAAACAGCACATCGAAGATGTGTAAATTAACTAGTTTCTGCAAAATTTTCAGTCAGAGCAGGGTTTAGGACATTTAGGCAGGCCTTCAAAACCCTGTTGTGTCCCTAGGACATAATTGGTTCCTGAGAGCAGCAACATGTATTAGGCACAGTAAAACAGTTTAGAAAGGTCTTTCAGTAAGCCTTCTATAAATGCAACACTTTCATTTTTATAGGAAGCCTGTGGTTTCAGTGGGTGGGCTATAAGAAGGAGTTGCTTAAACGCTTGCTTTTTTTTATTTCCTATAAGTAACGCCATCTCACTGTAGGTACAGTGAAACAGCACAACTACTTTGGACAAACAAATACACAAATATCACCAAAAGTTCTTTTGTTCATGGATATATAGTCATGTTGTAAATCACCACTCCTAAAAGTCACCACTCTGAAGGAGATCTGTAGCATTAAAGTTTCCAGGCATCGAAGAAGGGAACCCCACAGCTACTGAAAAGATTATATTTTCAAGAATGACAGGTTCATGAGCTAGTAGCGTGTGGGAATCTCTCTCCTGGCCTTGATAACTTAACATATCTAGTGAGTTATGGATTTTAGGCTATTTTGCAGTTTCACAGGAGCTGGGTTAGTCCCGGCTTCCCAGCTGAGGTTATGAACAACACAGAAAATAACAGCAATTTGTGATACAGGCAGTCAGTATTCATCCCTGTTTCCCCCCATCTTCCCAAAACAACCATGTGTACTACTAACATCAAGCTTTCTCAGAGAGATCTATTCTCAAATAGATCTATTTAGATCTATTTAAGGTGGTTTAATTAATGCAGTTTAATATGCTGAATTGACACTACTATGGCACAAGCATTTCTTTGGTACTATACCTACTTATTAGCCTAGGGTAGAGAGTGCTGAATTTACTGTATGGTATGTATACTGTAGCACATGATTTTAATGTTGAAGAGGCTCATCACACATTTCCGAGAGCTGTCCTTTAGATTATTGAGTAACAGGCCAATGCATTGGCCAGAATAATTCTTTTAACAGCAGTGTCCAAAAAGAAGCTATGGAAAAAAGAATTTGCTTTGGGGGAAAAAAAATAGAAATAGAAAAAAAAAAAGAGTAAATACCACAAATCTACTTCCAGCTAATATCTTCAGCTAAACTAGCAAAACATTTACATCAGGATGATGGATAAATAACAAAAAGATTAAGTTCTGAAATGACAGACAAGTTGATCGAAATCAGCTGAAAAGAAAACAGTTTTTGCAGGAAGTAAACCCATCACACCCTGAAAGTGTGCTACCACTTCAAAGAATACAGATGTTTCTGATGAGAAAATTAACACAGCTGTTTTTCTGTTCAAATCACTCTCCTTTTCTATGAATATGCACTTTGCAAGTGGTCAGAAAGGAATCCCAGGGCATCTGCTCTGCAGCTTTTTCTGCACTGTTTCAGTCTGATCCATGAGCAGGGAAATTCGGTCTCATCATAGTCTTTTTGTGTTTGAAAGGACTGGCTTTCACTGTGTTAAATAAGAACATCCATCAGAGTTTAAACAGAATTTCAGGAATGACAGGTACCTTATTTAGATAAGGTGACACATTACTGCTTCCTTTTTTCTCCCTTTTCTTATACAGTAAGATCTATATGGAGAGTAAATTATTCTATCATGCCAAGTAAGAGTTAAACTCAAGCCCCATTTTTTGAATTTCCTATTCCACATCTCCTTGAATTCCTCATCTAGCTGCTTGAAGGACATCTGAAGTGGATTTCTGGTTCCAGTGCTCTTAGTATCAAATATTTCTGTTGGCTATGCTGAGTGATAAGGCTTACTGAAATCCTTTTTCCTAGGAGAAGGTTACTGGCAGAACTGCACTGCTACTGAACTGCTGTTACGGGTTGTTAGAATAGGGGCTTCAAAAACCCGAAGCAGCTATAAATATCACCAATTTAAAATACTTTTACATGCCTTCCAAATTGTTTCAAATTTTTTCCTTTAAGACTGAAGGAGATTATTGCACTGAATAGAAATTAAGAAATTAATATTTCTTTGAAGCTGTTATTGCCATGACTGTGTCAGAATGTGCCAGTCCATTTGAGCACTGACCCGTGCACTATGGAGCAAGAGGTACATGTGCCTTGACCACGGGATTTAATCACAAAGTAGGGCAATGCAGCACTAGCTACAGGACTTCCTTGTTCTCCAATCTGACATGTTCATAATTTTTCCATTTTAATAGCTACTTTGCAGATGAGCTCCTAAACATGACATAGATGGGAACTGCTGGAAAACACACAGATACTGTCACTGATTCCAGGAATACAAACTGTTAAATTGGGCCAGTTATACAGCATACATCCCTATGTATGGGAGAGCTGGGAATTAAATGGATCCTGGTGGAAAAGAGTGCCTTACCTGACAGGTTTCACAGACACTTTGTGATCCTATGCATAACTTGACCCCTATTTACAATAATGGGTACTAGTCTGTGACTCAGTATACATGAAAATGTGAACAGGAAAAGCATAGTAAAATGAACTTTAAAATTACTAAAAATAGACTCAGCATTATATTCAACCATAAAAATAAGAAGAGTTACACTTCTTGCTCCACTACTAAAAGCGAAGTTAGTACTCTATTTAAAGAGTGGACTGAAACAGAAATACGTCTGTGTAAAGCTTTGATGAAAGTATTACTCAAGGTCCCTAAATGTAATTTATTGAGGGTAGCTAGGTTTGGGGAGAAGACTGAGAATTAAATACTACTTCAAACAAGGATTTAGCTGCAGACTAAGAACACCTCTGTTAAGTGCCATGCCAACTTAGAGAAATACTACACTGATGTAAAATTCTTGAGTCCCTATTAATAGAGTCCACAGCACCTTCTCATCTGGTTTATCTTCAAGCAAACCCATATGAACGTCTTCAGAGCTATGAAAAACACCTCTTAACAGTCCACCAGCGCCTTCCACAAAAATCCTTCATATATCCTGTAGGAGCAATTCCTTTCATCTGAGTACAATTTACTCACAGGACAAAAATCAATTTTTATCAATACCCTGCAAACGAGCACATGGACTGGAAAGGAGATAATACAGATACATGAAAGATCCGGGTAACCAGAAGCAGGAGAAAAAGTTAGATGAAAAATAAAGGCTTTGCATCTTATTGACAGTGCCTACAATACAGAGGCAGGGAGCGCAGTCACACTGAATACACATGCCATTATGCAGAAGAAACAAATATTCATGACATACAGGGTTTATGGATCCAAAAAGCTGGACTGACAGAAAGCACAAGTCAGCAAGTTTCAGAGAATGAAAGATGAGGTACCTGAGTCACAATTTAAGCTGTGGAATGAATCCTGACTTGTAATAACGAATCTGATGAACTGAGTGAGTTTGCAAGAGCTTAGGGAATGAGCAGAGGTAGGCGTTTGTTTTGTGTATTCTGGCTGTCAAAATCGTTTTCTCATATGTCTGTTGTGACCATCCTGCTCTCATGTCACCTGTGAGCATGAGTGTCATGGTTTAAGCCCAGTCAGCCATGCAGTCTCTTTTTTACTCCCCTCCCTTCCTCCCCACCCACCGCTCCCTGATGGATGGGAAGGAGATTTGAAAGAATGTAACTCCCATGTGTTGAGATAAGAGCAGTCCAGTAACTAAGGTATA
>JBAFWW010044545.1:12191-27149 GCA_036873685.1 Agapornis canus
GTTTAAGTTTGAACCCATTACCCCTTGTCCTGTCACTACAGTCCCAAATGAAGAGCCCCCTCCGCAGCATCCCTATAGGCCCCCTTCAGATACTGGAAGGCTTATGAGTCTCTGATCTGTTCCAATGGAAGGATTCTGATCCAGAAACATGGAATAAATGTGCTCCATCATCATGGAGACTCAAGCCTAGTCATTATCTCATCTAAACAATATTTTCCTGTTTGGAGGGCTTGGGGAAAGGGTGGGAGAACAAACCTTTCTGTTTACTCTTAGCTTTGGAAAAACCCACTGGGAGGGCTGCACAATTAACATATTAATGAAGGCTGGCCTCAGATGTGATGTCTGGAAGCAGTTATGGGCAAATTAAGAATATAGATGCAAGAAAAAACCCTCATGACTGTTTGGGACAGGAGGAATAGGCTGTTCAGCACTGAAACAGAAGTATAGTTTTTTCTTTGTCTGAAGGGAAGGAATCCCATCTCACTATGCTTGGAAAAGGCAACATTTCTAATGCCATGTCAACTACAAAACACCAATAATGCCATGATACCTAATGCTAGTTTGTACAACCAGTCGCTGGGCTTGACAGTGGAGTTTAAACTGTTAAAAACCTGGAAGTGTGAAAAGTCTGAAAGTCTGTATTCATCTAAAGTATAGGGAATATGTAATTTCCACCACATTGATCTCTGCACATTAACATGATTGAGCTGAATCTTCTGGTCATCATTTTTCTGTGGGATTTGTTTTGAGGATACCACTCATAAACATTAATAACTATTTGCATTAAGTCTTAAATGCATTAAGAGTGATGAAACCTGAACTTACCATAGAAAAAATCAAACAGAAATGGCTGTAAATGCCTCCAGTACAAGAGACTCCAATTTTATTTTCCTCATTAGCACCAGGTGAGGGCCAGAAAAGAGCTGGCTGGAAAACAGGGTTTTCATTCATGGCTGATTTTGTTTTACTCTTCTAAGTTACAGTCCAAATCAGACCAAAAACTAACATGTGCTAAATTCCCCAGGCCCCGCAACCACTTAGTGATATTGATGTTCCTGTCAGCTTTCATGACCAGAGCAAAGATGACAATTTCACTGAGGAGCAAAAGGAAACACTGGCTCCTGAGCTCCAGCAGCAGAAGACTGACCAAAGTCTGAAGCTCTGGCAGCCCCCTGCATTTGTGTCCCATAGGACAACCCATCAATGCCCAGGAATCCAGGCACTCTTCACCTGGCACCCTGCTCTGGGCTTGGCAAGCACTCAGACCAGGGATATTACAAATGAAACATTCCAGGCTCAACAAAATGGCATTCTTACATGAAGCTTTTTTGTTGTTTTTTGTCTGCAAACATTCAGCCAACTCTATTAGCAAAAAGCTTTACAACTAAAGAAAAAGTCAAAAGACCAGAAAAACCTGGAAGCAGGGAAAGCACATTTCTGAACACTCAGGCATCTCCCCAGAAAATTTCAACTCACATGAATTAAACCCATCACACTATACCACAGGAGCTATGTTTTCAGAAAGCAAAAACAGTTGAAAGTTGTTTCCCCACACCAGAAGACTAAGAGGTTAGAATGAACTGGTTTAAGAATTAGATCATTAATATTTCCCTGACTAAACGTGGAACACATTTCTAATTGGTTTCTGCTGAATATGTTAATCAGCAGCTTACAAAGCCTTCTTCCTTCATACCAACTCGCAGAAAACTCACTTCAAATATAAGCCTCTAGATTGTTTTATTTATTCATTTTAAACTCCTATAAACTTATCTACATTAAAGGCCAAGTAAATGTGGTGTCTATTGCCTCTTCATCTATTTTTCCAAACCTAAAGCTACATGCCCAGAAATTCCTTTGCTGGGCTTTGATCACCTTGGCCTTATTCCTCAAATGAGCCTTTGGAAAATCATCAGGCACTTGGCCATCTATGGAATGCTCCTGGTCAGCCCCAAACTTGCTTGTTGACAAACACCCCCTTAGTTCCAACACCCTTGAATCTTAATACAGTTAACAAAAGACAAGACTCTTAGCATCCTTTTTTGCTAGTGAAGGCTTAGTTTTCTTTGCCACAATGTCCCTGCCTATGACTTTCCACTGAGAAGAAAAACCTGTTTTCAAATACACCTGTTCTTGACACTGCCAGGTCAAATGCATTCTTTTCCATGCAGTGTCACTGAGATATCTTTTTTAACTTATTACATTCAGCATTCCTCTTCTTAAAACCATACAGCCTGTGAATCAGAATTGCCAACAGGGTCTCTGCTCCCTGCTGATTTGCTCAAAAGATCTCAACAGCCATGGAAAAACCCCTGCCAATGAAGTAATTTTCTATGTAACTGTAACACAACCTCCTACTGGATGGCTGCCGGGGTGCCTGGCAGCACAACATCAAGGAGCTGAAGCTTGTATCTAACTTGAAGATCCATTTGCAGACAGCTCAGTCAAAAATCTTATTACCTCTGACAGATTGCAGAACTGTTTGATTCATTTGTTCGGAGTTAATAGCAGGTACTGCATGTACCACTTCAACATACAGAAAGGTACCGCTAGGCAGTAGAGAGGAAGGCTGCCTGTTTTCCTTGGACACACTGGGTCAGGCAGTGACTTCTAGAGGGAGGAGAGGCTGTCTATTCTGAGAGCAGCATGTAAGCACCATGGGAAAAGCCAGGATGGCATGAGCCAAGTGACTTAGAGTGATAGTGCAGAATAAGATTGCACCGAGGGAAGCCAGAATCATGCCAAAACATTCTTGAGAAGCAATGGGAAGACACTTGCTTAACATCCAGGAAATTGTAACCTTCCCTGCAGGAGTTCAGCTGCATGTCTCACTATACAACTTATATAACCTTGGCTCAAACTTCCCAAGAAGCCAGGTGTTCAAAAGTATGTAGAAAAGAGCCATGAACGATCATGTAAGAGGTAAAACTTCAGACAGAGATTAGATTGTCGAGATGGAGAGAGATCACAGTTCAAGACAGAAAAATACTGATGTGAAGTAGTATAAAGTCCCGTAGGAAAAACTGTTGCAGGATGGCAATTGATACTGAAGATCAGCCCCTTTCAGAGAGCCATGGAGGTTGGCTATTACTTGCCTGACAATTGCAACATGACAATAAAGACACCAAAGGTGGCATGCAAATTAATGCCCACCTAGTAGCTATGCCATTAGCCAATAAATGTTTCTTTAGTAGTAGTAGTATTTTATCTACTACACTGCTTACCTTTGTTCCTAGTAAAAGCTGCCCATAGTGACTCAAAGCTTTAGAAAGTTGTTTGCTAGAAAACAGGGTTTAAGGAAAGGTCCTGACTAGCTATGACACAATGAGGAAAGAACATGTTTATTTTTAAGACTTATTTAGCCTACAAAGTATCTGGATTTTCTCTATTTAATTACCTCTTTTAGTAATGATGTTAATTTTATATCTTTTTTAAACTGAAACTAAGTTTCATTAATTATGGGCATCTGATCTCTCGTGGTTTGCTCCCTACAAGAAAAGGGCGATGGGATAATTTCACCTCGGGGCTCTATCAACCTGAAGTTTCTGTCACACAGCCACAAAGCATTCACCTTTCTTTTTTTTCCTTCTTGCACACAAGCATAAGGACTTAATACCTCTCACACATATGTTGATTAGTTTTGTGATCACCCCACAATTAAAGGAAGATACAGTGCCAAGATCTGCAATGATAGAATCTGATGAGCTCAGATCACCCTGTTGACTTCCATGTGCACTGGCAGAACTTGTACAAGCCTGCACATCAGGAGAGTAGGATTAGAGCTGTAAGTTTTTCACATTGAAATATGCCAAGTAGAGCACTGGAACTTTGAAAGAAAAAACATGGATTCATTTGCAATACTAGATAAATTTTTATATGAAAATGAGCAAGTCCTTAGCAAGCAGGACTAGTTAATGTTCATATAAAAAGCATTACATACTGAGATTGGAGCTGTGAAAAAATCTGTTTTGCTACAAAATTTTCTGCAATCACAAATCATAATTGGGCACTATAATGAGTTACCTGAATCAGCCAACAAGGTTTCTATTACCTTTTTCGCATCTGGTGGAAATGAACAATTGCATGATTTGTTAACAATTTAGGAACAGTAGGTAAGTAATTATGTTTCAGCAGCCTATTGATTCACCCTTTGGGGATATACAGACAAGACTCTAGGCCTGGTATCTGGCAGAACCAGCTTTCAACAGAATCAGTAGAAGGCAACACTTGCACCTGTTTTTCAGAGAAACCCAAGGACAAGTGACACAACATATTCCTCACCATTCCTTTTCTGTCATCTCCCTTGTTCACACAATAACATGGCTCAGGGAAGATGTGTTACAGAGCTGACTCAGTTATTGTGGAATGCCCCCTCAGTTGTGATCCTCTCTTTACACGGACAGTGTAGGAACCTAGCTATTAGTCTTCTACTTTAGGCATGATGGTTTGCTATGTAAAATTGGTTTATTAAAACCATGCCCTCAAACACATCTCATCCCATTTCTTCTGCTGCAGCATGATCTGCTGGGGGGAACATCCCAACAATGAGACTTTGTACTGGGATGTATGTCTTATCATCTGCACAGACAGAGCTTATATAGAAAAAAAAAAAAGTGGAAGAGAAATTATGAGAACAACATTTGAGAGAAAAGGGCCCAAATTTTTCCTAGCACATACCTGTAGCTCATGGTAGTGCCATGTCATTGATGGAGTTCCCAGCAGTAGTAACTTTGGAGTAGGACATCAGGGCTTACAGATAAGCGCTCTGCCTGTTTTAAGAAATATATCTCTAAAAAACACCATATAATACACTATCAACCTCTCTTCTAAAAGGAGTTATAAAGCATCTTAAAGGCCAATATGCAGAAATCCTGGATGGGAAAAGACAATGCTGTGAGTAGTCCTATAGTTTTCTCAACCCTACACATTTTTCCCCCAGTACAAATCTTTGAGAATGCAAATGTCAGAGGTATTCACAGTAAAATAAAGAAGTATCTGAGTGATACAGAGACCAGTACAGACAGTGCTGGAACAAGCAAACCCAGTTTATTTTAATGTGCCTTTAATGTGATTAATATTTAATGTGACATCCAAAACTGACAGTAGTATTAGATTATTTTAAACCTGTATTTCAAAAGTCACAGGACACCAAAAATATTCCAGTGAACTTGAGCATTCTGTTCTGCTTTCAGGCCATTTATTAATTCAAATGTTGATCATTCACTTTAAAAGAAAAGATGAAGAAAATACTTAGCTCCTTAAGATCAGTTCTGGATTAATTCTGAAGTCTCAGTTCAAGGCAGGGAATTCACATTCATTTAAAATGTCTTTTTTTTTTTCATCCTGAAGTCCTATATTCAAATGACTGCATTCAATTATATGTGGTCTGGATGAAAGTAATTTCATATTTGTATATGTAATTTTCAGCTGATAGCAGTAGATTCAACAGAAAAAATATAAAGAAAACATGAAGGGTTGTTGATGAAAAAGGAGACTGTGTGAATCCCAGCTTTCGTGAGAAGGCTGAAGAGATCTGTTGCTCTCTGTAGCATCTCAGTACAAGTAAGAGACAGCAGAAGATTGTAAGAATATATGTTCCCAACTGTCTATCATCTGGATTAACTTGCACTAGCAAAGAAAGCAAATCAGTGCCTTGGGGAATCATTTGTCATGAATTGTTATCTAAAGAAGCATTTCTTGCTTCAGGAGCACAGGAGCATGTTAATACAGAGTAAAGGTCTTTAAAACAAAACAACACACACACATAAAAAAATTGAGAGATATGTCTTTGAAAGCAAATTAAAACAAAAAGCAAACCCCAGCTTTTGTTCACATTAATAAAAAGCCCTTTGAAATGACCTATAATGCAAGCTTGATAATGTTGAAATTGCCAAAGCTCACAAATTTGAAGAACTGCACAAAAGCAATGTTGCCAGCTCCTGGTTGCTATTCCTTAAATTATTTGTTTTATTATTCCTTAAACTATTCATGAAGGAGATAACATATTGATAGAGTAATACTGATATCATTAATTTTCTGCCTCTTTCATATGTACTGTTTCAGTTGAAGACTTTCTGATTTTTGAAGGTATACGAAGATTTACTGTGATGGAGGGGGGAAGCAAGATTCATTATCTTACTGGAGCAGCTGATGAATGGCACAGATGGATAGATGCCTCCTCTGACAGAGCATGAACAGCACTTAGGAAACACAGTGAGTTTCTAACAAAAACTCAACTGGCAGTGCCAAAGCTAAGTTCACCCCTTCTCTACAGTATCTTTCAGAAGCTGCAGGTTTCCCCAGACTGCCCATCAATCTGAAAGTCACTCTAGATCAGGGTGAAAAGGTGGAAAATGTAATTAAACCATAAGTGACATGCTCACTTTTGTTTTCAGTTTTGCTCAGTGACACGGGAGGCGATCACAATCTTCTCCAAGCACGAGTAAGATAGTTCTCATGTGGAAAGGTGTTGACTTGGTTCTGACAGTTCTGCTTTATCTTTTTTCCAAGGTAAAGCTTTTCATAGTGATTTTGGTTTTCAGTGTTCAGACATTTTTGAGAATGACTTGTGGCCATGAAGACTTGCCTATTAACTCGCTTGCACACCTCGATGAATTGAACATGAACAAAAACTGAACAGAAAGCTACATCTTTTAATATTTGCAACAAAACAAGGACAGCATTAAAGACAGAGTAATTCATAAAACACAAAGAAAATAGAGTGCATATGGCAAATACTAAATCCTTCTCTAAAAATAAGTAAGCTGAAAGTTCATTGCAACATAATTATTGATACCAGTGTATCAGATATGCATGCCTACAAAAAAAGTACTGCTTGAATTTGGGCACAGAATTTAATGACTACTGTATCAGCAATGAAAAATCGGAGCTGGATCAGGGGTTCTGTTTTCACAGAAGACATTTTGTCACCTGGCTTTGCAACAAAGGGGAAAAAAATCTTTTTATTGAACTGTCAGGTGATGATGAACTTAAGTTCAAATCCAACAAAGTGCAGCTTAGCAACTTTCCGTGGTGGAAGAATGAGTTTAGCCTGGTGTCTGACTGAACCCTTAAGCTCTACATTTCTCTTCAAAACCAGCTTTCTTTGCCTTATTCACCACTGAAAATAAGTAAACCAGACTTTTAACTGAAGCTTACCAATATCTCAACTGACAAAAAGCAACTGTGGAGCAAGCACACACTTCCTGCTAGTACTAGGCTTTGATTTCCCCAGGTGCTACTTTAAACCATAGTTTTTCTCTTCATTTGAATTTTGTCAAGAGTGAGCAAGGTGAACTTTGATGTCTGCTCACTGATATTGTACTGAAGAATGGGCAGGAAGCTCAAACAAATTAAAGAACTTTAAAAGGCAAACCACTGTCGTAGTTTGTCAGCATAGTGCAAGACAGCAAGTCATTTATAGCACTTTGATTGCTTCTTCTAATTTAAGCAACACTGAAAACATTAATAATGCTTGTTTCATTGTGTTTCCCTTTGATATATTGTCTTTGTACTTGCAATGTTTAAAAAGAATATTATAAATTGAACAGTTTAGGCTTTCTCCGGCATTTATTTCAGTAGAGAGCACAGAAAGACAAGTCTGCTGAAGGCGCAGGTGGAACAAAATGAGAGACCAGTTTTAAGAATACAAAACATAGCAAAATAGTTTGGAAGCTGCTCATTTATAACACATTCATTATCCTCTAAGATTCACTTCAGCTCTTTTATCACACTTTTAATACTAGAAGGGAAAAAGGCAGAATACCTATTTTTATCTTATATTTCCAATTGTCTGGCAAAAAAGTGTTGGATTCTAATAACATACATGCAAAACAGCAGGGTGTTTACTCAATCAGTAACGTGATTACACCTGTAAAGAGGAAACCATATGCCAAAATTCCTTGCACAATCCCCTTAATGAAGGACATGAAACTGGTATTTATGGTAAGGAAGAGGTTGGTAGCTGCATAACTATGTTTGCAAGTGCATTTCTCAACCAAAAACTTTGCATGCCATTTCAGAATCACCTGCCCAACCTGAACACAGAGAAAAGAACTGCATCCACAAGCCACAGAACTCAGGGTTATCCTTGTTCAGAAGGACAATTAAGGTATGTTCCCTAAGGAAGCATTTTAAAACATTATGGAATAACCCTATATACAATCATTGAATGCTGGCAGCTGCAGGAATGGATGCTGCAGAGGTAAGCAAAATGATCCCTTCTTGCTGCTTTTGCTGTGCTGAGGTGTGGTAAGTCTTCTTCCTCAGGCTTTTAAAGCAATTTCAGATGTGAAGACAGACACCAGGGATGAACAAATTGGAATCTGGGTTTTCTTTTAGGCTTGTTGTCCATTTTTAGTAAGACACTGTTTTAGAACTGGAAAACAGAGAATGGGCAAACGTGGGACAAAGAAGACAGAAAGGTATTCATTGCTTGTACTTGAAAAATGTCTGTCAGCTGATGAAGAGGTAAGGAAACTCTTTAAAAGCAGGTCTGCCAAAACTGAAGCAGAGTTCAGGACAGCACAGTGTAAGAAAAACCTCTTGGGGGAAAAAGAAAGAAAAGAAAGACAGGAAAGACCAAATTAAAAGTGAAGGTCTTGAAGTAAATAAATGATTAAACTTGCTTCGAAAGTGTGTAGAAACATTATTCCCTGAGAAGAATACTAAGTTACAGTATAGGAAAAATGCTCAGTAAAATTGGTGGGAGAGGGAGTGATCTGCTTTTTGTTTATGGCTTTTTTTTTTTTTTAATAGAGAGTAGCACTGAATTCCTACTGTTTTATAAACAGAACTTCAAAGCACAGATATGCCTGCCTAATCAGTTACATTAGATCCCCATGGCTTTTAGGTGACACATATATTAGTTTGGATAAAAAATATCCAATAAAAGTAAGTTTATTATTACCATTTTGGGGCATCGCTTCTCTCTCTACAGTAAGGAAACTCCATCTTTTTCATTTCAAAAGTAATTTTACATCTAACCACAGTCTTGAATCAGTATCATATTAAACCACACTAATAAATGTACCAGTGGGAAACAAAATTAAGCCAGCACTTAAATGCTTTCTTGAATTATAGTTCCTATTGCAATTTCCCCAGTCCACTAAGTTCTCTTAAAAGCTTTGGACACACGTGCATTCTGTAGGGTTCCTAACTGAACAGAATAGAAACCCTGAGTATTTTTATGTTCACTTTCAAGGAAATTTAAGAGTGACAGGAGAAAAGATGGAGTGGGAGTCTACAAAAATACAACTGAAAGAATATGCCAGATGAAAACATACGTTAGCATGTAAGCATCTTAAGAAATCAGTTGCAATTAGCTAAGTAAGAAAGAGCAGAGGAACCCAGGTTTTGTTTCATTTTGTGGGGGGTTTTAAAGCTCATAATTGTATGAATAATATGGTTGATATTTAATGAGTTGCAGCCAGTTGCATTATTTTAATTAGTTTATGGTGATAAGGATGAATCCAAAGCAGACAGCTGTGAAGATTTGTTATTTTAATTAGCTAAGTAAGCAGACAGGAAAATCAAGAACAGTCCTGATCCACCACAGCAGACTTTGCTCAGCAGAGCCATGAGGGAAAAGAACCTCAACATCAACACATCATAACTCCTGTACTAAAAAGGGGTTTGCTGGCTGCTTTAGACAGGTAAAAACTCCATCTATATAGCATCCACTTCACAACAGCAAAGCATTTTTGAGAGACCAATACACATAACAAAGAACTGCAAAGACCAGAGCTATCAAGCTTATTACAGAACAGTAACTACTTGAACATGCTTGCAATGTGCCTTGTGTCCAGATTTATAACCCTAAAGATAGAGTATAATTGTTGATTACAGCTTTACCTGATTTGTTTTGGGACTTGAGGATAAAATAGGTATTCTTCAGTCAAAAAAGTTTATTGTTTCAGAGAAGTAAAATGGATTAGAAGTAAAAATAACCAGCTCCTACTTAAATTCAGTGTGGAGTATTTCCACATTAGCTAAGTATATGGACAGACCAGCTAATGAAACAGCTTTGAGTCAAAATTGAAGATTTTCTGAAGTAAGATTACAGTTGTTGGTATCACTGGAAAGAAACAAAACAACAACAAAAGCTTCTTTTACAGTGTCCATCACCTTGCCTTTATTTTTGACTGTGTCTGCTGAAAGAAAGGCATCTGATTTATCTTAACCTCAGAATTTGCTTTCTAGCAGCTGCTGCACTGGTAGTAATAGCCTTGGTGTGTTCATGACTAGCAAAGTGCCCTTCAGATAGGCAAAACTCTGACCTCTCCCGTTAAGCCTAACTTCACAATTTGTCCCTGTCTCTGAAAACAACAATTATTTCTGTCTCAATTCACATTCTCTTCATACACATTTTCAATCCTACTTAAAGATAAGTTATTACTGTACACAAATTATAACACAGACTTATGAGTTAATAATTTACTTGTCTAGCTGGGGAATTTTCCTTTTAGTGCATTATAGATGAAGCACAGAAATTCAGTACTTTCTTGAATTAAGATCATCTAGCCAATCTAATCTGAATATATCAAGCAGTGCTTCTCTCTGTGGAGACAATTTAGAACAAAGTGTGCTTCAGTATAAGGAAGAATGTCAAGTATTAGACAAGATTGAATAGAAATCTATAAAAGATGTCAACACCATTAGTAGCACAGTTTGGATTACTAATCTCTGCTCTTCCACAGCAAACATCATTTCTTTTTGGCCTCTACCAAAAAGGCTGCTGGTCTTCCACAGATGTTAAGAAGGATCTGTAATGTAAAAATGTTTATATAAGAATCAACATAGGCAGATTTAAACTAAGCTGTTCTTTCCCTACATTCAGATATTAGTCAAGAAACGATTAGTTGACTTAAGACTGACAATGGCACACAAGCACTCTCCTTCCCAAAGAGTGCCTGGAAGGCATAATTTTAGACACGCAGCAGCCTTGTTATGATGTTATGTATCTTGGATGTTCTCCATCTTCAGAAGTAATTTCTACTGTGGTCATCTAGCAAATAACATCTGGTTCAAAGAGGTCAGAGGTATAACTGAAGCCCACAGATTTCAACATAGGCATACTGAGCGCATTTTGAATCAGCTGTCAGATTGGTGGCAGAGAAATGGATGGGGCACTACACTCTTGCTACTACATTAACAGTAAATATAAGCTGAAAAATAGAAGCTTATAAAGTAATTTTCCTTCACCCTGGTGCATCCTCAAGTTGGCTGTTAAAGCTTACTGAACACAAAAGAATTAGGCCCACAGTGTATTTTCCCATCTCAATAGGGCACCTTCTGTAGCCTCTAAAACTTGATGTCACTTCTGTGCCTTCCTTTCCTTTTTGAATCTCAGCAGTGCTGGACCCACTTATTGTTGCTAATTGTCCTTCATTAGTTACCTTGCAGTTTTGATTGGTTTGACTCTTTAGCCTAATTGATTTGCTACTGTAATTGACTTTCTCCTCCACTGATTTGCCTTGTGTGTTTTATCATTTTAAAGTGCAGAAGAAACACAGAATGGAATTAAATTCCCAGTAATTGCTTATTACCATCCTGTGGTGCTTTCATTTCCCTCCCTAAAACAACAATGCATGGCTTCAAGGCTGTGCTGTGCCATATTTTTACCAGTATCAATTGTGTTTCTGAAATACCATTCTATTACTTGATCTTTTCCTTTTGCTTTTCAGTTCTGACATTTGCAGATCTTACTGTACCTCCCTAATACTTTCACAGAGCCCACCCCAAATTCATCAACATTCATAAGCTTTTGCTTTATATCTTCTACTTTGCCTTCCTTAGATTGGAAGCATTGAGATTTTCATAGGGTACATGATCCACACAAGCAAAACACCTGCCAGTTTACATCCTCTGCAGCACTAATAGAACATGGACTCTCTTAAGCCATAAACCAACAGATCTTGTCCAAGTGCTTCTTGCAGTATTTTAACAGGCTCAATTGAGAAGCCTCTCTTTTTTGATATGGAGTTACCTTTAACCTGTAACTATGCATATCCTGAAACCCACAGCCAAAAATACACTAAAAGACAAATTACATCTGATGCTCAAAGGAAGAATAAACAGTGTTATTAGGCAAAACATCTCCTTCATCTGGTCTCACCCATTCATGAACCAGTAGCAGCACTAGAACTGGATGGACACAATGTTTCCCAGAGTCCTGTGAAAGGGAGAGCAGGGGAATAATTCAATGTATTGTTCTTAATCCCATATCATCCCCTTCTCTTTCTTCTCCATTAAAATCCATTTCGTCTCACTAGTGCAATATAGCAGTCTCTCAAATTCCCTTGCACAACTGCTTTTCATCCTTGTTCATAGTTTTGTTGCCTTACTTAGCTACAGCTTTAACACTTCGCCTTTTCTTTCCTTCTTTGCTTCCACCTCCAGTTCGGAAGTGTCTCATTTTCTTACCCTCTGAATCAACCTGCTTCTTTGTTCCCAGCTTTCCTAAACTCTTACCAACCACACTCCTCTTCCACACCTGTAGCTGATCTGGGTCTTTGTATGTATGCTTGTGACAAAAGAATTATATTTCTTGCCTTTCTTTCTTTTTCTTTTCTTTTTTTAAATATCATTGCATCTTTCTCATTGAATTTCCCTCTTCTGTGACTACAGAACTGCTTTATTTTCACGTAGGTGTAGACATTAAAATGCCTTCTGAGGACACAGAGGCAACATCCCTGCTCCCAAATCTACTTTAGAGCTCACCTTATTTTTATGCTCCTCCTACCAAGATGAATAACTGCTTAGTAAATGCTGAATATATATAATAAAAAAGAGCTAAACCCAAGCAGGGGACAGCCACAGACACAGACATCAATGAACTGAAAAAAGGGCATGTTACTAACCATGCGTGGAGAGACAGAGGAACCTCAATGTAAGTTAAATTGTGCACAGAAAGAGGGCAGCATAGCGAGTGAACAACTGGAGAATATACTGATTCAAACAGGAGTGGTCAAAAAATGAATCTCTTGAGTTATAAAAATTTCAGTTTATAAAGAAAAGAATCTATTCTTATCTGTACTGGGACATCCCCCAGACTTCTTCAAAGTCTTTTTTTCCTTCGGCATGGAAGAGTTGGTTTTATTCTTTAATGAAAAGAGACTTAGAAAGCTCCTCACCAGTGTAATTACTCATTTTATATACTCAGGGGAAATCACCCCTTTGCAGTAGAAGTTAATTTTTGCTGTCCTGTTAATATGTGAATGAAAACAAGCCTGAGTTGCAGGCAGTAGTTACACAGGGCACCTTATTAACTGGGGGAGTTAAACCCATATAGCCTTCCTAACATAATTTCATTTATTGAAAATGGGGAAACTACAAGGTAAGGACCTGAGGGGAGTTGATCCTAAAATAAACAATTATGACTAGCCCATTAAAGAGGTGCACTATCTGAGTGCCTAGCTTCTTATCTAATTCAGAAAACATATAAACTGAGTCTCCAGTTGTGGAGATGGTCTTCTTCTAGTGTGTTCCTTACTAGAAGTCTTGGGACTGATAAAGAGCTCATAGGAACATTTTTGATCTCCTGTATCTTCCAATTAAACCGAATAATGATGAAAGAACTGGAATACTCTCTTCTCAGATTCTTGACTGGTAAAATCCTAACAAACAGCACTAATTGATCTGGGTTAGTTCATACTGCTCAAAGATCCCATAAAATCTTAGGAATATCCCCTGTCAAGGTGTGCTTTCCTAAATAATGTACAAAATTATCTTCTAGGTGTAGCCAAGCTATATCCAGTCTTTCTTCCAAATCTGAAACCAGTTTATAATGGACAACAGCAAGCTTGGTCAGCTGACCAAATAAATAAGAAATGAAATTCCATGAAACAAGGCGGTATTCTTACCACAGATTACCTTTTATTGTAATTAAAATCTGTATAGGTATTTAATGACTAAGGCCACAAATAGTTACTTTCTCAGTTTCTTACTTAATTACATGTTTATAATTTTCTAGGTAGGTTTTAGAATCTGTTTATGGCATGCTGTATTTTTAAAACTTCATTTACATTGTTCTGCTCTATTACAGAACTGTACATATTATTTGCAAAGCAAAAAAAGACACTTCATTTATGGACAGCCTCAATTTTAATTGCATTTTTTCACTTCCCCTTTTCTTAATTAGAACGCTTGTTAATTGACAGTTTTCAAAAGCAGAACCAAGAAGATCTTATAATATCCAATATCTCCGAACAAACATTTCACTGTGTTTATACTCTGGAGCTATGAAAACAGCAAAATACTAATAAGAAATACACTTCAGTTTATAGTAAATTGATGTTTTCAGTAAGACACAATTAAAGTTACTGTGCAAAATGAGATAAATAAGAAATTATTCTGAAGCAGTAGAATCCACCATAACACATTCACATCTTAAACACTAGAAACACTATTTGCAGTGGCAGCAAATTAGCAGGTACCTTTGCAGAAGTTGCTCTGTACGGTACCTGTATTTCCCATGGAAAATTGGATTTTGGATACTCATTTTGCTTCATAGCTACTCTTAATTTGTTTCAGTCATCACAGAATTAGGTAGCAGTAGGGGGTAATTTTTCTTTAATGCTCAAACCAGATAATTTCCTCATGAGAAACATGAATTTGGGCTATTTTTATTACAGAGCCCAAGAATTTTTGCAAGTTAATTTTTCATGAGATCTATACAGTACACTACAACACACAGTAGAGTTTGCTGTAACATGATTAATATGAAGTTCTACGCTAAGCACTTGTGAAGTATAAAATGCTTTCCTTAGTGGACATCACTATTTCTCTGCTGGCTCATTTTGGACCTGACCTAGAGCTGGGTAATTTCTGCAGGGATTCCTTCCTGTGAAAACTAAAATACATACCACAACATCCTTGTGTATATATATATATATATATATATATATATACACACACACATATAGGCAGATACACATATATATGAGATCTTAACACTTGTGT
>JBAFWW010044546.1:0-18923 GCA_036873685.1 Agapornis canus
GAACTAGATGATCTTAAGGTCCTTTCCAGCCCTAACTATTCTATGATTCTGTATGTATGTATGACTTGAATACCTGTTCCTGAAATAGCATGCTGATCTATCATTACGGGAACAAAACGAAACATCAACCATCACTACAGAAATTGTCATACAGAACACGTACGCACATGCAGGCAATCACAGTACAATGTATCTCAGTAGCTTCACATTTATTAAGGAAATATGAGCTGACTTTGAAGAATATATTGATCTAATATAGCTTGAATTATAAAGACAAAGGATGAAATTCTTCTAGTGAAGGCAGTGACATTCAGTTTAATTTCAGGTAAGCTTCAAGTGCTATCCTGATTACTGGCATTTTTTAACTCCACACTTTAAAGATGATTTCTGAGCACAAAATTTATGGTAAGAAAAATATGATACCTCTTGACGCTTGATTTCTTTAGATGTAAGCATGTGATTGACACAAACATCAAAGGTCTCACTCCACAGTTTGCTGTCTCTCCGCTTTGTGTTAGCTGGGGGCATATTTCGAGACCATGATCGTGGACTGAACAGATCTGGACGACTTTCACTGCGGAAACTGATAGAACGCTAGAAACAGAAGAATACTTTTCAGTATTAGAACAATTTCACATGACGCTTTTTTTTTCCCCTCTAAGAATTTGATACATATAGCATATAAATAAATAACTATACATAGGGAAAGCTAGGACAGCAAAATCTGGAAGATAAATTCATCCTGCGTATCAGCTTAAAGTCAATAGAATTGTTGGATTTTGTTTATTTTTTGGGTGGGACTGTTCAAAGATGTCTGTACTGAGAAAAGCTTGGTCCTACCTTGAGGATGTCAGGTGAAAAGGTGCATTACATCAAACATATTAATGGTTTAAAAATATGATGTTTTCTCAGTTGAGCAGAAAGTGGGTTCAGGAGTGAGACTGCCTTTAAAACCTTTCCTCTTACCTTAATAAGTGTCTTGCTACCTGATGGTAATCATTAATTCATAATGCTCTAACCAAACTAGTTTTGATATGGTGAGAAACCCCTTTAACAGGTAGCATCCTGCCTATTGAGATATACAGTGAGATCAAGAAACGAAGTCACATGGTGCGAAATGGATATTTGACTTAGAAGAACAACCACATTATCTTTATGGAAAAAGTATGTAAATATTCAGTTTTAATGTTCGTGACAAGCAACATTCTTTTTACACTAACTGCTCTTGCTTACTTCTTAGCATTTGAAACAGCATGTTAAACTAATTCAAACAATCAATGCTAGCAGATAGCAAATTGTGAAATACCAGAATTGTGTTCTACTACTGCAAAGTCTTTCTGGAGCCTCTGAACCCTGATGATGTGTACCAGCATCACTGTATAATAGTATGTGGTCTGGTCTTATACTTCTCTAAAAGCGAGTCCAAATTTTGAGACTTGAGAGTCCTCTTTGACTGTACACTTTGAAACACTTAAGGCTAAGGATGAATACTCAATGCTCTTGCTTTGCTATTCTGAAAAAAAAGATTCCCTTCTTGTTTCCTTATAATTAGAGGATTATTTTGAGGTAGTACCTCTGAGATGCCTCAAGTATTTCACATTGTTGAAATAGTTTATATTTTTGTTGTTATTTAAAATCTGCCTTACATAACACAACAGTCTTTCAGTTGCCTTAGGCAAGAATATTTAAAACAAAATAAATGCTCTTCATTTCCAGGTTGAAAGCAGCAAATAGAAAGTACAATATTTGAAATTCTCCTCTGAAAATAAGAGTCCATGAAATGCAAAAGCACCTATAAATACAAGGTTTTTAAAATATCAGAAGACACACTATATGAATACTGTGCCTTTTAACATAAGCCATTTTGAGCCCCTCCTTGGAATTGACAAACCCCCTAAAAATAAACACACATCTATATATACCAACCTTCCAAACCTTTGCAAGTCAGGTGCTAGTCTTTCTTCGAAAGTTAAGAAGATAAAGAACACATGTGAAATTACATGCTTAGTTTACACTTGTTAATACTGATGAATCAAGGAACCAGATATTTTCACATGCAAATGGAATGAAAGATTAGGGGGAAAAAGCAGGTGTGTTGCATCCACAAATCACCAATCATGAGAATGCAGCTAAGCAGAACTTTGTCATTTCATGACCCAAAATGGAATGCTCCATGTATTCCCATATGCACCCTCCAGTATATAGCTCCTTTGTTTGCAGTGGTGTTTTCTTAAAGCAAATGTTTTATGTTGAATAAAGTACATATAATGAAAAGCACCAGATTTTTAAAGTAAATGCCATGATCTTGAAACTTTTTAACAAAAGGCCATATACCACGTTATAAAATGGTATGCACTCGTAACAGCAAACTGAAATTCCACACAGTGCTATATGAAAAGTAAGCTTTCACATCCACTGATAGTAATGCTTCTTTATGCTGCATGAGTAAGCTTGATGATATTCTCTACAGCCCTACACTGTCCTCAGTTGGGCAGAAGTGGCACAAAAAGGCTGAGAAACTCAAAAAGAAAACAAACTGCCCAAAATCCTGCTTGCATGCTTAGCATCTTTGCTACCTGGATACAGTAAGCATATATTTAGTAGTTCTTTCATACATTATCCTTTTAATTAATCATACAAAATGCACCTTGCTTAATATTCAATAAGGAACATCAAACTGTGGATATTTATTAGTGGAAAGGAGCAGAAAAGTTTTGAGGTGTTATCTAACAATGAGAACAAATTCCACTTCAAGACCAAGTGGTTTCTTTGCCTCACCATGTTTCCTTCTCTTATACACAAACACAGCAAAGGCAGAATTCCTGACTGTCTTATCCTAGGATGCTGAAACCTAGTCAGGCCAGGAATCACACACTTCAGTGTTGAATCCAAGCTAATATTAGCATATTCTTTTGCATACACATTGAGACATTGGCTTGTAAACCTATGAAGAGACAAACTATTACATCTTCAGGGAAGTAACTATTTAATGCTAAAATGAATACTTTATCCTTTCAGAGTTGAGCACACCTGAACCATCAGTGCTGTAACAGACAAGAACAGAAATGACATGTAAACCTGATATATAAGCTCACTAAAGAAACCCCCACATAATCAAGAAATTATTTCAATAAAACTCTGATAGTTTAAGATTAATGTACCACATCAGTTTAACCATTTCAGTTCTGCTACTTCACACTTTCTTTTGCAAATCATAGAATCATAGAAAAGTTAGGGTTGGAAAGGAAATAAAGAGGCCTATTTCAGTTCAGTGGAGCAAACCCCTAAAGTGAAGTTATACTGGCACTTTTTAAAAACAAGTTTAAGGGTACTCTGATGGTTGGCTGGTACTTGCCATGAAGGGGGAGGGGAAATCGGTCATGTGGCAGAATCCCATGAAGGAATTGTAGGAATGTCACAGAATCACAGAATAGTTGGCTTGGAAGAGACCTTCAGAGGTCATCTGGTTCCAACCCCCTGCCATGAGCAGGGACACCTCCTGCTAGACCAGGCTGCTCAGAACCCCTTCCAGCCTGACCCTGAATGTCTTCACAGATAATGCATCCACTACCTCTCTGGGCATTCTGCGCCAGTATTTTACCATCCTCATCATAAAGAATTTTTTCCTCACATCCAGCCTGAATCTCCCCTCTTTTAGTTTAAAACCATCACCCCTTATCCTGTCACATCAGGCCCTGCTAAAAAGTCTTTCCCCATTTCTCTTGTAGGCCCCTTTTAAGAACTGAAAAGCTGCAACATGGTCTCCCCAGAGCCTTTTCTTTTCCAAGCTGAAGAACCCCAACTCTCAGCCTTTCCTCATAGGAGAGATGCTCCATTTCTCAAAACAGCATTTCTACATCTTCAGTCTTCTAAAAGTATTTCCCTAGGTTCTGGCATTCTTCAAAAATATACCTAGCATTAGCATACCAGTGAAAAATTCTGCCTATATGGGACTATTCACATTTCCAGATAATGCAAAAAACCTAAAGGACCTCGGGAATTAACCCAGCCACAACCTCTGATTTCATTTACTGTATTTATCTGACTGCAATAGCTTTAACAGGCTGTTACAAGACTGTTACTATGAAGGGGCTAAGTGCTACTGACATTAATTCATGCAAGTAACAAACCTTCATTTCAGCTGCAGTAAAGCAAACAGCTTCATGTACTGGGAAATAGGCAGTAGAGTTCTTCATAAGGATTTTTAGACATTTCCAGTGTTTCTAAGACAGATAAAAATAATTTGGACTCCCTACAAGACATGCTGATGAAAACTGAAGCTGCAGAGGAAGCCAGACAGACTTTTAATTTGTCTCTTCAGCATCAGCTGGAGTTCTTTTTCTGATCCTATTTTCAGCTTTTAAGCCAAACAGCACAGCTGTGAATAAGACCAAGCAGAAACAAGCAGATCATCATAATCATTAGCCTAGCTTGATGCAGACTGAAAATACAGCAATGAAATACAGTTGCTTTCCAGGTGGATGAACAAATAAGAATACCTGCTTAGCATCTGGCATCCTGCAGATATACAGACTCTGTCAGAGATCAAGCTAAGAGCATGATATTAGTCTACAATGCTCTGTGTGACAGAAACAGACTATAAATAGTCAAAAAAATAAAAAAGCAAGCTGGAAAGACTTTGCGGGTTTGGTTTAGAATCCCTGTGGAAAAGTATTGCCAATAACGTGGAAAATTGTTATAAAGGTAACAGTCAAACACCAAAAATCAAATACCTCTATAATCAATGAAATATGCAAAACAGAAAAAATCACTAAAAACTATCTTACAATACCTCAGGCAGAGATGTTTCTCTTCAACCTGCATGCAGAAGGTCTGTTCATATCAAGTGGAACTTAGACGTACAGAGGCAAGGAAAATTATGCACAATACATTTAGTTTTTTCCTCTTACATATATCTTCCATTCAGAAGGAATATAAGGAGGTTTGGTTGAAATGTCGTAAAGGAAACTCAAAATTTTCTAATTCTTTTTATTGATGCTGTTGGAGAGGTCATTTTGGACGGATGCTCTGTTGGCTTTGTTTTGTTTTCTTCCAGAGGAAGAATGTATTTGTTTTGGATTTTGTGCTATTGAGAGTAGTTTTCTTCATTTTACTGATACAGAACATCTAGCAGCAATGCAAGAAGAAAGGTTTTGGCTGAAATATCTTAACCATGAAGATACATATAAGTTCAGTAAGAAAAATCAGCCCTTTTTGCTTTTCACAGCTATTAGATGATGAAAAAAAATCCTGCTCTACAGTGTTTGACAGGGCACAGCAAAAGCTATGTCAATAAAGTAAAAAACTATACATGCTTCTCAATGTTTCTACGTAATTCCAAATGGGGCACCCAAGCACAAGGTCAGTCTTTTTTTCCCCTGTTCTGTTGCTGCTGACAAAAGCAGGTAAGAAATCAATTTACAGCCAGCTATGAATGCAGTTTTGAGAGACATCACCAGCATTCATCACTTGGGAATGGATTCTCACCTAGGATTTGAAGGACATTCATGCTGATTTCTCATCACAGTTCAGTTACTTAGAAGAGATGGCATGACTAACATCACTGCTTAATCTGCTCAGAAGCAGACAATTAAAATATATTCTTATAATCGATATGAACAGACCAAAGGAGAAATCTGCCAACAGCAGGACGTGCAACAAAGCCACTGTTTTCTCTTGGTTTTGTCAAAATCTGCCCTCAAACACATTTATGTACCCTTCATCTCAGAAAGCTGCTACTACATGTGTGAAAGGATAGCTTGTTTTGGACAGCCCAAATCAAGCTTTTATTAAATACAGTATTGACCTGGACAGACCATCTTCAAAGGCATTCACTATAGGACAATAGCGTAGGTACTTAAATGAGGACAACAGCTGTCTAAGGCTGTGAAAAGGGAAGCACAGAAGCAGTTTAGCCAAAAATTAATTCACTTTCCACACTCCTCAACAACTGGAACTAATGGAGTCCATCCATAGCCAGGCCAATTTTTTTCCTGGAAGCAGGCTATGGAGGAGATTTATACACCCCAAGGGAATCCAGGCATGTCTGCTCTAGTCACGCTATAATACACCTTCTGGATCAAACCCAGGCTGAGGGGAGTTCAGACATTCTGCCTTTCCTCTAACCCCACACATGCGGCTTTTCTCTGCAGATGTCTGCACGTCCAAAATCATAGGAACTGAACACAGGAAAACCAGTATTAAAGAAACCCTGTGATACCTGTTTTCTACACTGCCACTACAGAAAAAAATGGTTCTTTCCCATGACTTTTTATTTATTTCTCATAGGACTCCTAGCTCCAAAGTTTTATTTCTTTACCCCTCAAGATTAAGAGGGCTTCAGTAATGCCCTAATTAAGTTAATTTTGATTAAGTAACATTTTTAATACATTCAGGGTATTTTTACATTTCCTCTCATCAAAGAAGTTAAGCTTGTTAAATAATTTTTACATCTTACACATGCCTTCTTACATAAATTGTTTTAAGGAGGAAACAGCCTGGCCTTCTAGGCCAGACCCACAGCAGTACTGCAGCTTCCAACTATATGCCACTCATCATAACCATCAGGAGTTGAGCGCACCCAAATGTTTTGCAGTCTCTAGGTCTAAAAGCACAAATAGTTCATAAAGTTCTGTTACTCTCTAAATATGTTAAGTATTACAGGCCTATCTATAACCTAGAAATTGCAAGTACAACATTATTTAATTTTTAAATGGCATTAAATTTAATTTCTAAATGGCACTTGCTTGCCCTTATTGATTTTCATCATCAGCTTCAGAAAACGACTTCTTTTTCCAATCGTTCACTAACTCTTTTGTTTAGGCAAGGTCAAAGTTCATTGCACAGAAGGGAATTTAGCAATCCTACACGACTCACTGTGCCAAAAATAACATTTTCAAAGAAACCAACCAAAACAAAAGTGTAGCGGCAATTTCTGTTTGTCAAATTTAAAAAGCAATTGTAATCCTTTAGTACAACTCTGATAAGCTACAGGTGCAATAGTTTTCTTTCTGATAATTAAAGCCATCAATTATCTGGACAGAGAAATTGTGGGGTTTTGGAGTTCTAAGTTTTCAAGTTGAGTAACTGTAGTCATAAGCTGCCTAAACCTGTCTGGGACATTACAACGGTATGTGTGCTCTTACAAGCGGTCCATAGGTCCACATTCCCATGCTAATCGTAGCAGAAGTGGTGAATATGTATGCATTCCCCTTTCAGCAATGTGCAGCAGTGCACTTACTGCCATTACCTGAAGTGTCTGGCTGAACCGCTTCAATGGAGTGGCTCGCACAGGAGGAATGAGACTTGCCAGTGATGTGACTCTGGAAAGTGGCTTCACCCGTTTGTTACTGGGCACCTGTAGTAGGGGAGGAGGACAAGGGAAGGAAAAAAAGATGGGGGCAGTGTGAGCATAATCAGTTCATCACTAATAGTTTTGCTGGTTTTTCCCAAGAAAGCATTTGTAAAAGCAAGTTTGTAAGCCCTGGTATGGCATTAGGGTAGTAAATAAACTAGCAATTTTTAAGCCTGATAATGGCATTACTTTTTGCTGGTACATACGGATCCTGGAAACAGCTGAAAAATACAATGATGGAGAAGCTGGCATGGCTGGGAGCAGGGGAAAAGAAGAAGGTAAAGAATGACTAAATCATTTCATTATATTAACTCAAAAGAGAAATTCTCATCAGTGCTTTGCAGCTAATGTACATTGTGATATGTCATTGAAAGGAATACTTTCAAATAAAACCAATTTCTTTGTCTCTGGCACTGTCAGCACATGGCTCTATTCTGTCAAATGCATTTTATTTCAGAAAATAAAATTTAGACAGAAATCCCTAACTGTAATTATCATCTGAGTGCATATTCCTATGAAATACTTACACATACAAACACATTAATAACATGTTTACATATATTTAATTTTTGCATGAAAAAGTACAGAAAATAAAACAAAAATCTACCATAATGCCTTCAATTAAATGTTTTTCTTTTCATATACACTTTTAACAGCACTTACAGAAATATGTAACCACTTCAATATAATATACCAATTGTCCTGCAGATTTTAAAAACACAAATGTTAACAGAAATCATAACACAAGGAAAAAAGTGATTATAAATATATAAAAATAGAACAGTTACCCTTGGCTTCCTAACCTCCATCTGACATATAATGGATCTTGAACAGCACATGCAAAAGGCAACTTTTGACAGAAAAAGAGCCAAACCTTCCAAGTGACGTTAAAAAACCCCTCCAACATCATCTTTCTTTTTCAGCCATGCTTATGAAGTTTGTGTAGGTTTGCTATGCCTCCGATTTCATAGACACAGCTTTACAAAAAAACGAAGCATGCCTATTATCCTGTTGTTCAGAAATCCAGATCCTGCTGGAAATAACTCAGATTTGTCCTGATACCAGAAAATAATAAATCTCAGCAGCAATGACCATCATCGGTATTACTGGCAAGAAAAATCCTCTTCCATTAGCACAGCAACAGAGGAAAGGTGAGAAGCAGCTACATATTTAATTTACTTCTCAGCAGGCAGACCTGGAAATCCATAAATGCCGGCTGAGATGAGGGACAAAGTGTTTAACCCTCTAGCAAAAATAATGTATTCCATCACACGTGAAACCTTGCATTAAAGAATTTCAGCAGCCTAGATCAAGCTATATCCTTATCTTCACCGTTGCACGGCTATTCACATTGCTTCATTTTCAGCAACCATGTCTTTGAGACAGGTTTTTGAAGGAGTATTTTTTGACGTCACTGCAGCACCAGCAGCAAGCTTATCTACAGCATCAGCATCCCCACCCCCCTCAACTCATGCCCCAAAAAAGAAAAATCTTGAGATTCCACTGTAATTCTTCTCTAACTGGTGGCTCAGCCATGGGCTCTGTTTTATTGTTATTATTCAGAATGTCAGTGCTGGTGCACAAATATCTCATGGCAGAGCCTGCTTGTTAGGAATCGTGCTGCACTGCAGTGAGAGGACATGAAGTCCCTGACATGTGCTAGCAGCACAGCTTTTGCTAACACCTCTACCTTAGTAGCAAAGATTGCTTAGTCACAAATATCACACCCCAAAACCAAAATCTGGAAATAAAGACTGTATGGACTTCACAGAAAACAGGGAGAGGGGGATTAGGATTAAAAAAATTCTTCTTCTTTACTGTTGCATCCTATTATCTTACAACTTTGCTACTATGTGTATATTGTTTGGTTAAAAGGCAAATCTCATTGAAGAAAAGCACAAACTTGATCTGTCATAGCGTCACACAGCCATGTCTTGCTTTCTGGAAGTTAAACGTCCGGACCTTTTCCACACACACACTGTGATCTATTCACTATTTGGCAATCTTTCAGCCTTAACCTGTAACAAAACTAAGTTCAGAAGGCATTGGATAATTTTCTGAGGAGTCTGCTGTCAGCAAATAAAATCACAAAGGAAGTAAATCCATATTTCAATGCATCCCTGCAGCATTTCATGGGAATGTGTTGCAAAAAACTTGAATGAAACTTTGAGCAGCGCTTAAAGATAAGGAAGTAACAGCAAGTCAGACCATCTTTGCCTGCACACATCCCAATACTGTGTGTGTGACTGCAGGTGCAGTTTGATAATTACTAGCCTCACCCTGTAGGCTAAGCACTCAGAACAGGATCTAATTTGCTCTGCAGTGTGGGTCACATAAACCTCAGGCAGCTGTGAAGGTTGATGCGTAACACTGGAGAAAAATCAGCTTGGGTAAAAAGAACAGAAATCAACTTCTTTGTCTTGGAATGTGAGAAGAAGTGGAAAAAAGAAACTCAGTTTCCCTTCTTCATATCAGACAGCCTGAAGGCTCTCTGAAACCTGCACTATCTCCTAGCCCAGGATACCTACAGTTCCAGGGAGAACATAGCAGAGCCACCACCAGCCCTTTAAACCTTCCCCATCTGTTTCAAAGAGGAAAATGCTAAGCCAGTATAATTTTTGCTCATGTTCCTGCTGCAAAACTTGACTGAAAATAAAAATATTTGTTACGGGCAGGGAACTCCAAATAGAGGTTCAGCCACCATCAGAAACATTAAGCTCTTCCAGAGGTTCTTGCTGCAAGCCACCAGAGGTCAGCACTTCTCTAAGCAGTGAAAGGAAAGGGAGATGATGGATCCTGGAGGTAGGCTTGCCAAGGTTCCACCCCTTGTGTCAACACCCCAGTTTTGAATTCCTCGGGCAATGAATGCATTGTATTCTGATCTCGCACTGAAGAAATCAGATCAGAATTCGAAACACCTAAACATATAGTTCAAATTAGGAATTCAAATTTATTAAGAGAGATCAGCATTATTACAAGATTTTCTCCAATACAATTGTTTCAGGTTACTCCAGAATTCTGAGCTTGACACCTCCACCAGTGAGTTCTGAAAGTAAATCTTGTTAATCATGACTTCTTAATTATGGGGAAAGCTTTCAGTATAATTCTAACATGATTTTCATCCTGCATTAGAAGCTGTCTGATAGGGTTAGGATACCTAACTGGGAGTGAAAACTCATCAAACCTTAGTGTTTCAGGTGTCATCTCCCTCAGGTAAGTCTGAAACCAAGAGCAAACCGCACTGAGTCACTGCCTCCGGTGTGGAATAATGAAGTTTGTAGAGGTAAGGCTTTGACTGTGCAATGAAAACTGTGCACTACCTGAGCAATTCTAAACCTGTCAGATAGTAATACTGAAACTGTTGGATGTTCACAGTGTTTCTGTGGCATGGTCTACATCCATTCTGCCTCTACCGCCCCTTTTATCAGTACCCTTATTCTAAAGCTGTGTCACCTCTCCAAACCAGCACCAAACAGAAGCTGAACCATTGAGCCAATGATCTGGACAGCGAAAATTCCAGTCAAGTGCATAAACCCCAAAGTTTTAAACAGATGCTTCTTTTCTTACCATATGCTCTGCTCTGCACAACCAAGAGATCAAATGGAAAGAGGAGAGTGTGTGAGCTATTCTGTTTGACCCAGAGACACTGACCAGGAGCTCCACTTGTACATTAGCCCAGTAAGATCAGACATCTGCGTTTCAGATGCTGCTTCCCAAGCCTCTTCAATTTTTCTATGTATTTTTACAATAATAAAGTACTTGAGGTTAGGAATTTGTCTCTGTAAAACTTCTGATATTCCATGAAATCTTTCAGAGTATGAATCTAAGCACACAGGAATGCAGAACTGTGTGATTCCAGGGTCTGGCCAGCATGAAGAGGCTCCAGTAAGGGCATAATATCCAAGAAGAATGAACATCAGACTCTGGTCTGTACCTATCAGTGTGCCCAGAAGACTCAGAGTTACCCAAGGTCATCACGCCTCCTTCTCTCCTGGTTCAGCAAACTTTGAAGCAGATGGGATTGAGAAATAGGATTTAATGGCTGGATCCACTTGCAAAAACCATCACCTGCCCAAACTGGGAATTGGGCCAAGTTATGACACAAAAAATTCAGAAGTTACAATGCTTTGCCTCACAGTTCAGGGTTATTATTACTGGTATTAAAACATCATTTCAGAGTTTGGGAATTACTAAGTGTTAGACGGCATTTTCAGAGTCAGGAAGGCTTGCCAAAACAATATGGGAAGTAAGTTAGAAAACAAAAGATCCAGACTGCAGTTTGGCAGAGTTTCCAAAATGTGGAGCTGGTGTATGTGAACAAGTAATGTTAATCTGACAAGGCTTTAAATTTGATATAAGTCTAAATAAAGCTGAGGGAAACACGAGTGCAGGAACTTCAAAGGCTGAACAGTCAAGTGAAGTCAAATTAATACCTGACTAGGCTAGAACAAAGAGCAGATGGCTTTTGGGGGGAGCTGTGTATTTGAACTCAAGATGACTTTGGTAACGTTTGACTTCAGAGAGCAAAAACAAAAAATAAAGCTGGAAATACTGTGTATATACACACAGCCTCAAAAAGAACTCTTGAAACTGTGAACAAATTGATTAAAAAAAGCAAATCTGTGTCTAAACTCTGACAGTTCTGGAAACCACACAGTGGACATCTCAAACAACTACTGTGTCCTTATGAGAGAGTGTATTTTTATCATACACATTTTAAAAATTCATAGGAAGAAAGATCAGAGTAATCACAACGCATGATCACTGATTATCACCAAGTTAAGACTGAGAATTCAGATAAGATGTTTTAAAGATGTCATGCCTCACCATTCTTCTGATTTGGAATGAAGGACACAGTGCTCTAGATCTCTTCTTCACTGCAATTTATTCTATTCGTATTTCTAGTATCTTCTACATATTAAATTCTGACCTAATGATTTCGACTTCTGAGTAAGAAAGGAAACCTCTAGCTTTTCACATGTAACTCAGCAAAGGAAAAAAAAAGCCTTCTGCTGTTGGGCAGATGGGAAATGCATACAGCAAGAAGCCTCACTGTAGTGCTACTATAGCAATACTTTTCTGAGTAAATTCTGCCAACTCCTACTCAGGAAAATTAAGTCTTTTCACCTTGCACAACTGAATGAAGCGTCACTTTTTAAAACTGACACGGTAGTTTCAAAAAACCAACTTATTATCAAAAAGAGAACTTTTGTATCACTATTTTGGCTCTAATGCACGTGGATTACCATTTAAAAGCCTGATTCTTAACAACCTACACCTGCTCCTGGGGCAAGCTAAGCATTCAGCAGCCACAGAAGACAGTAGGTCCTCTAAAGAAGTAGGCACTTACATTAGCTGCAATGTACTGACAGCTAAGTTAATGTTATTTTTATTCTTCATCAGTGAAGCCGGCAACTTATAACTGGATATATCTAATCACACACTACACAGACATGAAAGCTTCTAGTAGGCTATTTAGGGGAAGAAGCTAATACTTCCTGTGCTCTTTTATCCACAAAATAAAACATCCCCCTTACTAGTTTATGTAAAGAACAGATTTTTTTTCAAAGTTCAAAGCAAAGTGTCAGGGTAAGTTACATCAGTTTAATCATATCGATTAGTTTTCTACACATTGTCATTCCGCAAGACCACCCACCGCTTAATTAGCACACTTTGATGAATAAATAACTCTAGCAAAAGATTTGGTTTAATTTTCTAACAAACAGAAAGAAAGCAAACAAAGAACTAGGCCAAGTTCCCTTTATATTGCCCTAAGAACAGCAGAACCAATGACCTGGATAACATATATTGAAGAGCCCCGAATAGGAGTCTAGGAACCATATGAAAGGTCTTCATTTGCTTCAGTACCTCACTTCAAAACTCTTTCAACTCTATGCTCCTGACCGCCTTAGCCACTCATTTCCTCCCAGTGAACAGTAAAAGCAAATGTATCTTCACTGCTGGTATGATTGTTTTTCCACCTGAATCTCCCATCTCTTATCAGCAAATTCAGTAGTCTCCATGTCGGAAAACTGGTGCTGAATTTGACAAACAAGGGAAAGTATTTCTCTGAGGGGTCATTACACTTGTGTCTTCAGCCCACGTGTAGCACTATTGTGACATTGTGATGATTTTTCTGCTTGTATTTAGAAACAAACTCAACGAAATGAACTTACAGAGATTTTTACAGCAACCCAGAAGTGCTAGGTGAAAATTGGTACAGGAGCTTATTAGAATCTACCCACTTACCTTCAAAGGCAAACAGATTTTCTCTCAGTCCATGTACAAACCAGCCATAATTGGCAATGCTTTTAAGAACATCCTGACTTGCTGGAATTCAGCAAGTTCCGAGATTATTATGTACAGCAGTAATTCCGGATTTGGGGTTGCTAACTTTGACATTTTATAAAGAATATGCTGGTTATTTTTTTCCCCTATTTAATCTACTTTCTGTTTGTGAACCAAGGCAAACAGATAACCAAAGCATTCATTCTGTGCTATGGGAGCATTCATTAGTATAAAATGTTTCCACTTAAATTAGTCCCCAAAGAGTTAACAGTGTAATAAATGGAAGACACTATAAATTGAAGCAATACAGTAACCTTTGTTTCAAACCTAATTCAGAAGCAGTGCCAGTAAACTGAAACAGAACCACTCTGTTTCAGACTTGATGTAACTGGCTGCATTTCCATCCTCCTATAGTTTAAAGGTTATTAGTTTTTAGTCTACTTTATAAGGGTAAGTCAACATTTGTCATGGCAGGAAGCCCAACATTATTATTTTTATTAGTCTGCTACCAGTTGAATTGGCCTAAGATTAAACAGTTCTAATAAATGCCCCCAAAACTTGGAGTTCAGTAGAAAAAGAAACCAACCCAAACACATTCAAACTCTGTTCCCCAGGATGTTATCAGTATTTAACCTTCAGTAGGATTAAAAAAAAACCCAACAAAACAAACAAAAAAGGTCAAATATAGGAAAAACAACCTATGTTACAAAAGAGTCTCTTAACACAGCAAACACTTCACCTAAAAATAAATTACCCCCGGCATCTCAGGCCTTTTGCATCTTGAGAGAGAAGCAATTCTAAAAGTAGACCAACATTTCCAATTGCTATTGGCACCAGTAGAGACTACTTGAAACAGCACAGAATTTGCCTTTGCTTAATAGCATCATAGAAATATTTTGATTGGGAAATTCTAGAACATTCACTCTTTCAGAGCTGAGGCTGATGGTCAAGAAAAACAAAGCAGGTGACCCTAAAGCAGCTCTTATTTTAGTGCTGCACAAAAATAAATGTAATGGGCCACACAAATCCACCACTAAACTGCAGCATCACAAGAAGAACTTAGTATATGATTTAAGTAAATTAATGCATAAAGACAACTTGATCATCCAAGAAACTGTGTGTATCAGTGATACAACTTTTAAATCCGTAAGTTTCCATCCATCACCTGAGCTTCCTCATGGAGGCAGGAGGAGGTTTGTTATTGCTGCTCTGCAAGTCTCCAAAGAACCAGGATGCAAATACAGCAAAATCCAAAGACATTTTGTTTTAATCACAGTGTTCCAAAGATGACCTGAAGCAATAGCTGTGGTACAGTGAAAAGCCATATGGAGAAGCAGTGAAGCATTCTCAGTCAAAAAAAAAACCAGCTCAAGTTTGCAACATGCTATGGCATCCTGAGTTCATCAGAGGTTGGCTTCTTGCCACAAACAGGCTGCCCTCATTAGTCGCCACCCTCAAGACCTCAGATTTCATTTGCTGTATGAAGACAGAACTGCCAAAGTGTCAGCAGCACAAGGACAAGTTGTATCCAGCTATCCCGACTGATCATTCATGTCTGCAATATCCAGAAATCAATATATCTACCAGGAGTTAGGAAATGAAGGCAAATTAACAGAAAAACCTCACACTGAGGTGAATTAGCACAAGCAACAGAAACTCTGAAAAACCCAGACAGCTAATGCAGAATTGATTAAATTGATTAAATTCTGCATTTCCTCTCATTAGAAGCTGCTTTTGCAGACTACCTAAAGACCTTTTCCATTCTAGAACATACTGGGTATGAAGCTGGCCTGCCAATTAATAAGCAGACATCATACAGTGAGTTACTGAATGGAAAAATAAAGGCAAGCTGTTTGTTTCAAACTGCCACTAAGCAGAGCAGATCAGCAATTCCATATGGGTGTTTGACATGTTTCCACATTTAGCTCACTTCAGTTACACTGCACATGAACCTACCTGAAATATACCAAACCTCCAATTTGCTAATACTTCATTGAAAATTAAATACATACATTTATTAAAATCAAAAGAAAATTCATGACTTGCAGTTTCTCTCACAATCTTCTGGTCCCTCTCCCCCTGGCTCCATGCCCCGGTTCTCATGTTAATGACATGCCATGGCCTACAGATCTGCGGCTTACCCTTCATGTTAGCCTTCCTCCACTCCCCGTGCTGAATAAAACAGTCCTGAGTTGAGGCAGCCTACACCTCCAGCACATCAACACAGAAAGGATATCAGGAGGCAACAAAAGACAGATTGCAAACAGCTCTGATTCCTAGCTCTAAGATTTCTGAAGTGCAAGACATGTAAGCAGACATACAATCTACCAGAGGTGCAAAGAAATTCTGTGACTCTGCTGTAGTTTTCAGAGCTTCAACCTAGGGACAGTATTAGATCCTGCACAGCAGAACAGATTACCCTTACTCCAAGGATTCATGTCTTCCCATGACTTCACGTTCAGACCTTTAAACCTCAACCAGTGACTATGAGTGCTCTTTCTTATCTGCTGCCCACCCCACTGGCTGTGCTTCACTTTGTTCCCTTTAGAGGGGGTGAGAAGGCAGTTGCTTTCATTACTGAAAGGGAAAATAGTATTTATCATTGGGAAAGATGTGGGGCTTTTTATCTCTTAAGCAAATTTCAGGTTTTACTATCTCTATTTTTGGATTCTGTAAGAGCTGGAAAGAGCCCAACACCTGTGTACCTTTTACACCCATACTGCAACACAGTATTTGATGTGGGGTATGTATTTAGAACGATAACTGTACTTTGACTGGAGGTACACTACCCTTTCCTCAGCATCCAGACTTTTACCGTTCATAGGCATTTTGGACATTTCATCTGTCATTGTTTTGTGACTGTGCTACTTCTATGGAGTTTATGCCAAGGAAGCTGGTATGGCTTAAACAAATAACTGTAAATAGAAAACCTTTGTAATCTTTTCTTTTTCTACCACTAACTTGTTCCTCCAAAATATCCCTAGTTTTCCAGAGCTGCTCTGCTGGCTCCAAGCGAAGCCCAAATACAGAAGAATTAACCTACAGCCAATGAGCTTCAGCTTCTTACCCTCACAGCTCCAGCTGAAAATTTTGGAAAATTTCAACAGTACAGTATTTGCTGAAGACTTTTGCTGAATTTCATCCCATGTAAGCACTGCTGATCTCCAGACTATATTTTGTATTTGTAAAAATCAAACACTAAAATATAATTGTTTAATAAAGTCACAGGAAATAGTCTATAATCATGAGTTCTGATTTAAAACATAATACAACATCTATATTGTAGATAATCTGTTCTATGCCACACAGATATTTATGCACACGTTAGGTTATTCAATAAATCAATCCACTTTACCAATTAAAATGAAACTCAGGTTTTCAAAGCCAAGAAATTCATAACCCCTACAGGGCAAGCAGCTTTCTGGTGTAGTAACACTAAATTGTGGTAGAAGGCACCCAGTAGCTTTTATTTAGCTTTGTAAACACCAAAGGGTGGAAAGAAGAGCTTAACATGAGAGCTTGAGAAGAAATGGGTATTTCTCACCCCATGCATACAGATCACAAAGAAGCAGGGTGCATACACCTATCTTTGTAAGGCCTTTCCCAAAGAGTACTTTTTATTTCTGCTTTCTTAACCAAATGTTTGCAGTGGCAGGTGGTCTTCTCAGACCCTCTTAATGCAAACAGACCGTTTAGAACTTTCTTTTTCAGAATACTGCAAGTACCTGCTACTGGCAGAAAACAGCCTGAAAGCATCGGGCGCATTTTATTAGTTGAATGAAACACAAACTGGAAGATTATAAATCCAGAACAACTGTTTGCACATTGTAATTTTGATGGATCACATGTGTTATTAGATACTTCCTTATGCTCTAAGCTTTCACTGAGGCTTCTTTGAAATTTGACTATACCCAAGCTGCCCTTCCTCACTGTGAGAGTGCAACACCCCAGCTCTTCAGATTTGACAATTCCACTCATTCACAAAAATTGTTCATACAGAAAAGGCTAAAACCATACTTCTTTAATACCACAGTTAGCAAAATGAGCAGCCCAAGGGAACCATGCACAGACATTCAGGGTGTTACTTTTCAAAAACACACAGTTGAAGAAATTTCCTCTTTCATTAACTGCAATAATTATACCCCTTTTTGCAAAAGGGAACAGAAAAACAAGAGTGCAGCACCTTATCAGCTCTTAGCTAAAGCATCATGATTAAATAGGGTCATTTAGATCATCTTACTTATACTTCAGATGCTGGAAGCAATTAATCTTTGATACAGTTGTATTAACTGCACCCAATTCAGTAAATTGTCTTCAAGTTACTCGGCAAACAAGACCAATGAAGCAGCTATATATTTAAGTGATGAAAACTTCCAGAGAGAAATTCAATCCTTCCTCCAGCACAGCCAGGCAGAATCCTTCAGGTCACTCACTGTTTCCTTTCCAAACCAGCACACAAAACATTAACCTGAGCTATCGAATATTTAAGTCTTTCACAAACATTTGTTCCTGAAATATTCCACCATGCGTGAGAATTTTTGCGAGTGAGTATGCTGAGTCTGGATTGATGAATATGAGTTTTACTATCACCAAAAAAGACACCCTACTTTTTAAGAAACAGAGGAGTCAACCTGCTGATACAGGGCAGAGTTTTCAGTTAACTGTATTACCGGATTAATTTCTTGGTTTATTTCTAATGAGGAAAAGACCAGTAACACTTTAAAACACAGTTTTACAGATTCCCTCTTGGTTCCTGCGTCAGCTTAACAGTTTGTAAGCAACAGTTAGCCCTGGATTAAAGTACATGTAAATACCTCAAACTAAAGATCTAAACCAGCTATTTCTCAATTAGCCACTTAAAAGATTAATCTGCATTCTTAAAGTGACAGAAGACAAAAATCTCCATTCTTTGTTCCTTGCCTTTATCTCAGTATGTAGAGAAGGCAGCAAAGGATGCCTCAGACCAGGTATCTACACACAGAAGCCTATCTGCAAAGCACGTTACTTTTCCCCAGAGCAATGCAGATCACAGTATAAAGAAAAATAAAGCTGGCACCGCGTCAGCAGTAGATTAAAGTACCTCCGTCTCTTTAGCTGGGCTGGTCACCGGCTGCACTTCCAGGGCACAGTTTGCCCTCTTGACCGAGAGGTAAAAGGGATAGTCCTTGGCCACCATCGTGGCTGCCGGAGGCGCGGTTTCGGGGGTCACCGCTGCTTCTGTCCGAGCACAGGACCCAAGAGGAACCCGAGCCGCCTCACGGCCCCCGCCACCGCCGAGCTG
>JBAFWW010044547.1:0-11918 GCA_036873685.1 Agapornis canus
TTTTTTTTTTTTTTTTTTTTTTTTTTTTTTTTTTTTTTTTTTTTTTTTTTTATTTAATTAGTTAGTAAATAAAATAACCTTATTGCATTAAGAGTAGTACTTAGAGAAAGACATAGAAAGAGAAAATATCTTTTAGCAAGAAGATTACACTGTAGCAAATCTCACAGAGTGTAATCATTGAGATCCTTGGTTACCCAGCACAACAAATTAGTTTGGAACCTCTGAAAGCTCCCTAAGACCAGCCATGTTTGGGGACGGGAGCTGCTACATAATTTTTGAATAGATGCACTTCAGATATAGCCAACTAGACTGTGACAGTCATTGAAAGATTCCTATGCTTGTTTAGCTTGCTGTGCCAGCATATAATTTGGGGAAAATAGCTTTTACTTGATTTACCCCAAAAATTTTTTACAAAACTTAAGAACAGCAAATAGTCATCTCTTGATTTGAAAACATAAAGCACCATATAATTGCTATCTGACATACCCAGCACAATATTGATTTCAGGATAAATTATCTCCCTAGATAAAAATATGAATCTGAATTGCACATTCTGCTGGGCATGAGTTATCCAAACACTCATCAGAAGTCATGCCTTCAAGTATGCTGCTTTCTTTAACTCCATTACTTTTGTAGCTTGTAATAAGAAGAAGATAGATGAAATTGATCAGCTAAATCTGGTCGTCTGCACCCATAATGTGTTGCTTTGTTACCTTATTAGATTCAACTACTTCTGCTTGAATAATGAGATAATTTTAAATAATTCAAATGGTGAAGTTACCGCCACCCCCTCTCAGAAGGTTCATCCAATAGTGGTTCTGTCATGTTTTAATGTAAGGAAGAATAATTAGAGATACTAAATCAAAGTATATCTTCTGTTACCTGAAATCTAATCTTCCAAGAGTACATTACAAGTGTATTTTTCTAGCTATGAGATGAAAATAAAGATCATATAATTTGCTATAAGCTTTTCAGAGTTTGATTCAAATCAACAAGTTTAGTACAGTCTTTGAACAGTTTGCTTCCCAATTTCATGATACAATGGGGAAATTTGGATACAGGATAGATTCTGAATAAAAGCTGAACATTCATTTGTAAGACTGCATCAAAAGATCTGGCAATGCTGCCAAAAATATACAAGCTTCCTGGGTTTTCTATCTCTTCATCATTTTTTTACATGCCTCAAAGGATTGGAAAATAAAGTTGCATAAATAACAGGCTAAAGTTATCACAGTAAGCAAATGTATCAAGTTCAAAATACAAGCCCAGGATGTGATTCCTAAAAGTGATGAACTTTGCGTCACCTGGTTTATGACCAGCAAACTTAGAAATGGAATAATTTTTATGCCATAGGAAATACTTGACTTTCCAAACCAAAAATGCCTGTGGAAGGTATGCATCACACTCCAGGTACATGTCTTGAATTTTACCTCTCTGTTTGTGGAGAAATACTGTTATTGAGAAAGCAAAACAACAGACAACATCAAACTTTGTAAAATGAAACTAACATCCTGGAACTTCAGGTCAAATCAAATTTCTGGTCCCTATCATCCAGGGTAGAAGAGATTAAATTCTTCCATTTGAACATATCTGACTGCCAAGAGGTTTAAAAACTCCAAAGATAATATATAGAGAGGGCATTAACTGCTCAATAAAAGCTTCAGCATTCCTTCTCTCTTAAAGAAACATTCCATTTCCATACATTATTTACCGTGTTGTTATTTTTTGAGTGACTAAATTTGCTATCATTTGTTAATGCAGGAGTCACGGACAATGCTGAGACAATCAATGTGATCAAGCAAATACCATTTTATTAGACAAAGTTTTAACCTTATATAGAGATTCTTAGCACAGCTACATGGATTTGCCACTTGTTGATTGGGCACCTTAACCCTTAACAATGCTATGATTGGATAACACTGTCCTGGGTACCCGACTCCCAGAAATTCTCAGCTCCCTTTCTCTTCTGCTTGCTTCTGAGTTCTTCCAGCTGGTGTTTCTTCTACTCCCTGATCCATGGCCTTCAGTTTATCTTGAATACGTGACCATTCTCAGGCAGGCTGCCTTACACCAAGGCCTCTGGATTGCTCACAAAATATCCATTGTCCCACAGCCTGTCCATAAATCCCCCTATTTGTTTTTGAGCAATTCAGACAGATGTTAAATTCTTATTAACCATAGATATTATACATTGTAACATACAACCTGCTATGAATACAAACAAAACTAAAGCACACAATATGGTCAAACCTTGTACAATCAAGTTCTTAAGCCGTTCAGAAATTCCCCATCCTTTAAGAAGTTTCGTTAACCAATCCAGCTCACCAGTTTCTGTCAGATGTTTGAGCCCCTCTTCTAGCACAAAGCATCTACCTACTGTAAGCAGTCTGCACCTGTTTACAGTAGCCTGCTGTATTATAAATGGATACATATACAATAGCAAGCTGTATTAGTGGATACATAATCAATGGCTTGCAGCATTAAGATTGGATACGCATACAATGAAGCACACAGCAACTAGTTACAATTGGTTATATTAAGCATATGAGAACTTAGCCTTTAAAGCTTGCTAACAGTTCACTTTTGTGTCTTAGCATATTCCAGTTTCTTCTCATGTTGTTTGCACTCTTACTTTTGCTTCTTTACCGAGGGCTTTCTTCATTCTGGGTTCGTGTCAAGCTCCATGTAGGCACTTGTGAACTTGGGAACATAGCTGTTCTTTGCTAAAAAGTCCATCCACAAGGTATAGAGAAGATAACACTTTATTATGAGAGAGATGAGACACAGGTTGCCCAGTGAAGTTGTGGGTGCCTTATCTCTGGAAGTGTTCAAGGCCAGGTTGAAAGGAGCTTTGCACAAGTTTGTCCAGTGGAAAGTGTCCCTGGCCATGGCAGGGAGGTTGGAACTAGATGATCTTTAAAGTCACTTCCAACCCAAACCATTCTATGGTTCTAAATTTTTCTCCCCTTTCTCCCCCCTTTGTCTTACATGCTTGAGAGGCTAAAACTTCCAATAAAAATTAGTGATGTAAAGTAATACCAGTTTCTTCCCCTTAATATGTCTCTTTAAAACTCTTAAATGAATTTAAGTAGACCACCTCAAAACTAAGAAGTTAAAAACAAGTAGGCTACTGATGGCATTGGAGTCCATCACAAGTTATTGTCTCTTAGTACTCTTTTATCAGCTTCTATCAATTGTTTATTGTTGTAAACTGCAAAAATCCCAAGACAGCTACAATATTTCTGCTAAAATATTTATATGGCAGTAAGAAAAAGAATTAAGCTCCTCTGCACAAACACAAATACTAATCATTGTAATCATCAATAATAAATGAATTAACACCTAACAATTTTTCTCAAAGAGCTATTTAATGATAGCAAACAGGTATGAAGTTAAATGTAGGGAATGTACAAATTATGAATGGTTCTATTTTTAAAATTAAAATATCAGGAAACAAAGACTTCATTCTGTTTAAAAATGTTAATATTTTGTCCCCAGACTAAAATATCTTATGTTTCAGGAAAGCTGAAATTACAATTTAATTTTTAGCAATTATCTCCTGTAGGCTGAACCCAAGATATCTGGACATTTTGCTATGTGGAAGCGCCCCTATAATTATTTTCAGCTATACAGTGTCCCTGAAGCAGGACAGAAGATATGTATATTCTTGATACACTAGTCCATCCAGAAGGCTCAATCAGCACAGGTTGAAAATATAGATCTTCAAAGCAAAACTTTGATTAGATGTGGTAGTGGCTCTTAGTAACTTTAAATATTCTATTCCTTTTCTTCAATAATTAATATTTGCAGCAACAACAACGATTTTTCTACTGAAAGAATTTAAATAATTCAATACTAGCAAGTTCTGTCTGGTGAACTAGTTAGCAACTCAAAAATACAAAAAAAAAAAGGTGATAGCTGTAATAGTTCTTACAATACTGCAGCAAGGAAGGGTAGATTTGAGAAGATAACTTTGAAATATATATACATATGCTTAGTTTCTTTTTGGTCAGTTGCTGAAATCATGAATGTATAATGCATATATGTATATAAAAATGCATACATATGAACAATGTATGTGATATATGCTGCAGTGTTATACCATGTATCAGGGAAAGTTTAAACAGGAAAAATACTTTGAGACAGTTTTGCCTGTTTTACAGTTCATTTATGTCAAGCATTCTGGAATTCAGTGTATTACCCTATGCATCACCAGTGCATAACAGCAATGTCAAAAGCTAGAAGAGAAGAAAAAGGAAAGAAAGTAGATGACATTAGTCCTCAGGGTTACCTGAATTGTGTTTCACCTATGGTGATAAGAGTTGTTAGTGGAACTCTACAGAGTGATCGATCACTGATTTGTGATGTTCTTTTGTGCTTAATGGTCTTTAAACAAATACAGTAAAATACCTGGTAACCACCTGTCTGCCATCAGTCATGATACAAAGATTCTGGAAATGGGAAATTAGCCAATGTCACTCCAATTTTGATTACTTGCTTTCTTCCCTTTGCCCCTTCCTCTTCTTCCTTCTCATATATATATATATATATATATATATATATATTGGTTTTAGTGCATATTTGACAATTTTTATAACAGAACTTTAATATAGCAATTGTTTTACCAGTAAGTGTGCTGACCTCTGGCAGCTATAAAAGGGTAGTGTGTGATACTTTGATGCCAAAAAGCTTTGGCACATCTTGAGGATGCTAACAAACCTATTTCCTTTCCTGCCAAGCAAACCCTGATGAGAATAACAAACATTTTTCTATAACTTTTCTCACTGATACATAAATATTTGAGCACGTAAATACACATGATAGTGGTAGGAATATAAAGAAATATAGCAAGATTCAAATACATAGACACAATGTCAGTAACTCACAGTTCTGCTTGTGATTACAGGCTCACATTTCCAGGAGAGTTTGAGGTGTGCAAAGATGTCTTTGTGCATTAGTCATACACTTTCATTGATAGAGAGTTGAAATTTGACCAGTAATATTTCCATTCTGAAAAGAAATAACAACATCAGGCAATTAGAAAAATTCTAAATAAAAATGAGAAATTTAACAGAAAACAAGTTTAAAAAAAAAGTTTTGATTAAATAATGTCAAAGTGTTTATCATCAATGTGCATAAATTTCTTTGGTAACAGATGACTGTTTAAAATACACAGTCATAATACCCGTTAAAATTAGAATTAAATTAAATGCTGCTAAACAAATCAAAATAAGTCAAAAGAAAAAAAAAACAACAAACAAACAAGTGAATACTTCTTATTTACATTTTAAAATACTGAAATTAAGTTGGAAAACCAACGCAGTTCAACATGTGTGTCTCAGAGTTTCTGTTTTAAGTAAAAGTATGCTTGCTGAAGAGAAAATCATTCTATTTTTTCTACCAGTTATTTATGTAGCATGTTGGTTATTTTGCTGAATGCACCAGGGCAGGGGAAACATATAAAACTTCTGAAGAGGCAGAAGATTTAAATATGCAAAAAACTAGTGTCAGAGAATAATTCCATGAGGAAATTGTTCTGAATATTCTCCTGCCCTAGGGAGAAAGTTACAACAGCAATGTCAGAAGCTAGAAGAGAAGAAAAAGGAAAGAAAAATATATGACATTAGCCCTCAGGGTTACCTGAAGCAGACAGATGCTAGAACAGCACTCACGGGACTGTTTGCTAGCTCTGAGTGAATCATTTGCAGACATTGAAGACAATAAGAGCTTCTGAAGTTGAACATTTTGATTTTTTTACAAAACTGGCAGAGGGAGAAGAAAGTGAATTTTCTAATGCTAGTATTTCAAAGCAGAATTTGCCAGAATTCTGGTTCATCTGTGTTGTCTTGATAAAAAGATCAATTGTTGGCATTAGCTGAAAGCAGAAAAAAAAACCCAAACCAAAAAAAAAATCCAAACAAAAAAGCAAACAAACAAAAAAAAAAAACTAAAAACCAAACAACCAACACATTGGATTTACTTTTAACTCCAGCAAAAATCTACTACCTGTGTTGTGGAGTTCAAAGGCCATTAATGATTAGTTCTTCCCTAGCACTTCTCATGAAAAACAAAGAAGTTATGGATATTCACTGGGGCTTGGGTGATTGTGGATTGTTGCAACTATTGAGTTATTTCAAGATGGATGTTTTTATTTGGATATTGGTTAGATGGCCTTTTTTGTTGGAAAGAATTACTGAAACTTGGTAAAGCAAACTATGTTTTTCTATAACCTAACCATTAAAAAATCTTGATCTTACTAATACTTAGCTTTGCTAAAAACACATCACATTTATAACACTATGTTCCGTTATATTTAATGAAGTGATAAGATTTTTCTGCTAATAACGTTTTTATGCAACCCCATTTAATACTGTATCTATGACTTTTATTTTTTTGTTTGTTTGTTTTTTGGAATCTCATAGCAGAAATGCCTGGATCCACTTGATCAGCTATTTTAGTACATATAGAAGGAAAAGATCCCAGGTCATTTAAAACTTATGCTTATTAGTATTTTTTGAGGATTTTTTCTTCTTTTATACTGTAGTACAGGTGTTTGTGAAAGTAGCTCGCATATTAATGCTAATATTAGTCACTACAGTACAAAAAGATAATTATGGAAATTATATTTGAGCACACCTTCCCACCTCCTGCCCCATCCCAGTTCTCTTTTACTTTACTCTGTAGGAGAAACCACCGGCCCTCCAGAGGCTGGAAAGTGAAACAAATTAATTTAATTGTAAACTTCCCTAAATCTGTCAGGAGGAGCAAAGGTCTGGGTGGGTTCTTCTTCTTATAAAAGACCCAAGTAGAGGAAGAACATAAGAAAGGAAAGAAGATAAACAGAAACAGAACCACTACCCTATAAATCTGGCGACGTCTTCTGAGTGAGTGAGTGAGTGAGTGAGTGAGTGAGTGAGTGAGTGAGTGAGTGAGTGAAAACCTTTCAGGTGTAAGTCCTGTAATGATCCTTTGTGAAGTTTTCTGTGGCCAGTGAGACCACCGGAGTCCAAAGACCAAAAGCACACAGCTGGCGGAGGGATGCCTTTTTGCAGGGACAGGGTCTCTTGGGACCCTCCCACAGGTGAGACTCATCTGCAGCGGAATCTGGTGAGCCCCAACCCCAACTCTGTGCCTATGCTGCTGCTTCCAGGCACTTTGTTGCCTGGGCAATTGATCTTGGCGGCCTCAGGGCAGACAGCACAGGAAACCATCCCCATCTTGGTGATTAGGGTCCTGCTCTCCTCTCTAGCCATTTGCCACTCAGCAGGTGCTCAGTCTCTCTCAGTTCTATGAGATATGCACAGAAAGTCTCTTGACCATCACACCTCTTCCAAAAAGGCATGACTGGTGTGAAAATATGCCCATAATATGTAAATCAGTATTTATGTTTTTATCATCTGTGAATTTTCACTTTGCCTTCTTTGAAGAAACATGATGATGGCACATTTCTGCTTCACTCCACAAAGCATTTAAAATGTTTCATTTTGTGTGTGCTTGTAACCTGGAATGTCACCACTGAGTGAGATGCTAACTTCTCACTTGCTCTTTGGTTAAAACAGGAAAAAAAATTCTATTTTTTATAAAATCTATAAAATGCTATTGATATTCTAATGTCAAGTAGTGCTTACTTTGGCTGCTTGCTAAAGTTTAACAATAGCCACCCTTCACTTGGCACAAACCATTAGATCAGTCACGTTGTTTCATGGTAGGCAAAATTAGTATTGAAGCAGATCTAAATTTTGCCCCCTAAGAATTTGATATGGCCTTTAGGTGGCATCTCCATATATTTTTGTATCAAAGTTTTGAAACAATCATAAATCTACAAGAATAATTACTATTATGTCTTATATTTCGCCTTAACTGCATAAACATGTCTCTTCAGGTTAGCTGGTGCCTCATTTTTACTCTGTGAGGATATTTCTACTCACAGGTGGACATTTGGCTTATATCTAAATCAGACAGCCCGTGGTATAATACATTGATTTTAAAGACATGCATATTATGCATATTCATAATACCAATGAAAATATATGTTTACTGCATTGGTAGGAAATAATCTCACACACACACACACACACACACACACACACCAGTTATTTCATAGGTTGAAACCCTGGTGTTTCATAGGGTTGTAAGAAATTTCAACATATATAATTAAAAAAGGTAACTATTTTTTAAAGGGTACATACTCCTGGTTAAAAGGAGTTTTCTATTTTTTTATTATTTTTGTTTGCAATGGTTGTTCTTAAATGAAAATTCTATGCCATCTTAGGCTATGCTTTCTCTTCTTCACAATGGTTGGTATGGAGTCAGTTGTAGTTTCGTGACAGATAAACTGGTTTAATTTTTCAGCTTCCCTCTTTCAGCCCTTAATGTTCTCTTCTGGGCTACAGCTGTCCTCCTCAAAGCTTTGCTAGGCTGCACCATTGCTCCAGTCTTAGTCCCTTCCCTCACTTTCCCACTCCAGCATGTCTTTGGTAGTTAAAGCTGCAGAGAGAATACCACTTAAAAAACTCCAGCTGTATTAATGCTACTAACTGTACTACTAAATCCTAGAAAAGACAAACATTTTTAAGTCCAGCAGATCTTTGGCCCTGAGTAATCTTCTGACACCTAGTGGTAAGAATTAGAGGATAAAGGTCTGCAAGAGGCAGAGCTCATTTATTGCATAGATCATAAAAATGCATAGATGCAATGATCAGTGGAGTAATGATTTATTCGGACTACTGAGGCACATTCAGACAATCAGGAAGGAAAGTCAATTATAACTATAATTATAATAGAACAGGGTTATAATAGATTCAATTATAATAGGACAGGGTTTGGCTTTAAAACTATGTGACGATAAGTGTTCAGACCTTTGGAAAGAAGCTGGACCATTTAGTCCGCTGAATTGACTTTATGTATTCACATAAAAAAGTTGAATGCCATTTTGACTGATATATTACAAGATAGTAAGAAAATTCCATTTCTTGTTGAGGTGACATATTTGATCTCAGGTATGATTCAGCTGCCTAAAAGATACCCATTGTCATTTGCCCTGTCCCTCAGTCTCTGACTTAACCTAATGGTTATGACACAGGGTTAAAAAGAGATGTGTGTCCTTCTGAGCTAGTAACTTGGAACCAGGAGGAATGCCTCAAGGCATCTCAATGATCCCTACCTGCCTATTAAATCAGACTGAACTGTGCTGATAGAGCTCTGCTTTGCATGTGAACATTTCAGTGTGGTTGCTTAACAATTTTAATGCTTGTTAGTTTCAAAAATACAGGTAAACTCCCGATGCTGTTATTTTAATGAGAATTTTGCAATTTTACTGTCTGATATAAAAAACACTGTTCTGAATTGTTTATTCGGAAAAGCTGGCTATTTGTGATAGACTGCACAAAGTTACTATGGTACAGCAATATAAATAAAACAGAAGCAATTCTAACTTCATACGTAAAATGAGAAACTTTGTGATAACCTTTATCACTCAGAAATGAGAACTTGAACAATGGTAGATAATTCATGAAGATGTTAATTCACTTGCAATCATAAATACAAAGCAAATATTGAAGCAGTAACAGAAACAAATCAGTAAGATAATAAGAAACCTAAAACCATTCTTATTTTGCTGTAGCAATCCATCGTTTCTCCACCTCAGAGAGAATAGAACTGAAATACAAAGGTTTCAGAAAAGGTGACAAGCATGATCAAAGGCATATAATGGATTTAGATTAAGGAATGGCTAAGTAACCTAGAACTGTTTGGTCTAGAAAAGGGATGAGTGATAGGAAATAACAACAACAACAAAAATCAGGGGTGCTCTGAGGAGATAACAGAGCTTATTGTTTTCTGTCTTTTCCAGTACAAACCCTAGAAGACAACAAAAAAGCATGCAAGAGAAGTTAAAAAAGGAAGTTCTTCATATCACTTGATATTAAACTGTGACACACTTTACTTCTGAATAATGGGGCTTGATTGCTGAGATAGGCTAAAGGGAGATTAACAGAGTCCATGCAAGTCCACTTAGGTTCTGAAATGCATATCTATAACCTTTGGTGCAGGATGTGCTTGAGGTCTTGAGCTTTAACTGGTTGGATGCTGTCAGAGGATCTCACGATCTCGCAGGGTCTCTGCAGCTTGCATCTGACCCTGGTTCTCCTCCCCAGGGCTGATCCTGACCCCACCTGCAGGCTGACCTGCTGGCCTGGCCTTGGCTTGTCCTGCCCCATGATAGGTGCACAACACCCAGAGCTGGTGGCCCCCAACTGCCTCACTCCTAGCTGGGGTTGTGGGACAGGCATGGCTTCAGGCCTTGCCTTGATGGACCATTGGGAACTTCTCTCTGCTCCTGACCCAGGGAGCCATCAGAGAGGACAGAAAGTTGAGAGAAGTGCAGTTCCAACCTCAGCAGGAGTGCTGGGGGGCTGAGAGGAGATACTGGCCCTTGGCCCACTGACAGCAAATACGCTCTAGGGTCTTCCTTTCATTGTAGAAATCCCCCTCTGAACCATGCGTGCCTGTGAACCACACTGTGAACAGGGCTGCAGTCACCACTCCCACACTATATATCAGGATCAGAAACCAACTGGGAACACAAATGAATCCAGTATGCTCTACTTCCTCCTCTACTGATGACACACAACGGGAAGGAAGCACAGCAGGTAAAGAGCAAGTCTGTAGTGACATTTCTGAGGAAAGAGTTTCTGGTCCAGAGGAAGAACAGGTTGCCTACAGAGTGGTGTGCTAGGAAGTCTCAGACAGCAATGAGTGCTGCAGAGCCTGGGCTGAGAACTGAACAGGGGTACCTGCCCACATCCTCAATATAGAAGGTGAATGTGGGTTGTAAGGCAGTCCTCCTACCGGGAAAAGGTGAGGAACACCCTGGGAAGACCAAGCTGTACAAGAAGCAGAGTAGGTGAGATCAAGTCTCCAGTCTTCATCGTTCCCTCAAGGACCACCCTCCTGCACATGGGTAGGGTCTCCACAGAGGAAGGTGGCGGCTGTACAGAGGAGACTGTTCTAGTAGATCGTATCCAATAGCAGCTGCAAATAGCTTGCAAGTCTTGAGGAAACCCTTGTAAAAAATGGACAGCTCTGAGAACTTCTCAAGTTGATGATAAAGAGCTGCCAGTTGCCCTGAAGTCTTAGCCTGCTCCAGGCTGGACTTCATCCACAGGAGTCTCCAAGGTCCCCACAGCAAAAAGTGTAGGCATGGTGGCATGTTCTGTGTTTGGTTTTGAAAATGATTAGCATAAAAGGAAGGATTTTAACCTAAATAAGAAGTTGAAATGTCATGGCAGTAACCATTTTCAAAATCTCTCAACAGTTACATTGCTTTCAATTTTCCTCATGCAGATGGGGAAAATTAAATATGCTGAAAGTACAAACTGAGTCATCATGGCATGACATGCCAATGACTTGGAGGAGCTATTAGGATCTCAGTAGGAGTAGTGCAATGAGTATGTTGAGGCTTTTATTATTCTTATCATCATTACTGTTGTAAAGCTTTTTTACACACTGTAAAATCTTTCTATTTCAGTTATTTATGTTGAAAGTATAAAATAAGCAGTGAAAACATAAACACTCCCCCTCTTCCCCTAAAAAACCGTAGCAATACTTTGTCATGTGTTTTTGAAGTTTCAAATAAAACTAAGTGATATTTTATTTGTAATAAACTAATTCCTTAGAGATCAAATGACATTTGACATTTATCCTTTCAATGGTAGACCATTTTTATTTTTTTTTTATACTGTCTTACTGGCTATGTAAATAATGATTTCTGCCAAGAGCTAGCAATCCAAATACATATGACAGAGAAAACATGGAAGAAAAAATGCAGTCACCAAGAAAATTTTGTAGTTATGCATGTGCGCAGATGTTGTGGTTTAAACCCAGCCACGCAGCTCGTTCACTCACTCAACCCCCCCTTT
>JBAFWW010044552.1:0-14416 GCA_036873685.1 Agapornis canus
GCACCAGCTACTATGAAGAAGAAAAAATGACTGCTACTGCTGAACCCAGGACACCATAGCTGCAAAAACATCTCCACCTTTCTGGATAGCTTTAGGTATAAGGAATGGCTGTGCATTGAGAGGTATTTTCTTTGACGGATTTTTCATCTCTTGATCCCCTTACTGAGATCTTTACTATGTTGCCTTTTTCAACCAAGAAACAGTACTACCTCTCCAAATTTATCATATATGAAACTAAGCTGCTGGCTGTGCTTGCACAGTTTAGAACTTTAGAATACAACAGATGATGTATTCATTTGTCAACCCCCAGGGAAGTGACCCAATACCAGACACTGTTAAGACAGCTGGACAGTGTGCTGGAACATCTAGTCTAGGTGCTACTTTGCCTAGAAACAACAGACAACCCTTTAGGTGTCTTCCAACCTAAAATTCTATGATTCTATGAATTCTTGCACCCCCCTAACAACATTAACTGCACAAAGCATTGAGGTTTCTGATGGCTACTTCTTTGTCAGCTATTGTTTGCTGCTAGCTGCCTAGACCAGTAGCATCTAGAAGAAAGGACCCAAGACTGGATTTAATCAGAAGCCCCTTCTGCATCACCACACTGGTGTCTGCTAGACTTCCAAATACTATCCCTCTCCTCAGATACTCACTCCATGTATTGTGCAAACTCAGGTCTGCAGAGTAGCAAGATCAGTCCTGAAACTTCAGTCTTAGCAAGGCATATTCAGAAGGTCTGGTTTGGCAGCTGCCCTCATCCTAGTCTTCAGAAGCCAACAATAAAAATAATACAGCTGCAACAGCAAATTTAGTGGATAATTTTTCTAATACATGATAAAATTCATACTAGCATATTGTATTGGATGCATTACCTTTTGACCTTGCTAGTAAATAGGTTAATCTTTTCCAGAAGAATTACTGCTTAACAAAGAGATCTCAAAGAAAGAAAGAAAACAATTACTGAAGCGAATTCAGGGCAAAACCAGAAGCATTTCAAGTGACCTTCTGGTGTTGAAAATTTTAGGATGTGTGAAAATAGGAGGCTGCATTATCAGTTATGTTTATTAACCCTAAAAAAAGTAGTTTGAAATGGTAGCAATCTCAAAGGCTTTCAGGACAAGTAAAAATCTTAAAGTACTGAAAGTATTTATATTAAACCCTTATTTCCATTTGTTCAGCTTGGGTCTAAGAAATTCACAACATCTTATATCCTGCAGCTATAAACAAAGAATAACAGAAATTAACTAAAACGGCTGCATTTAAAGAATAGCAAGCAGACATCCACCCATTTCATAGAAATTAATTATGTCTCTTCAGTGAAGATCATCTGTTTCATGAAACTGGGACAGAGGAATGTAGGCCAGCCTTTCACATCCAGCATTAACTAGATGACCCACAATGACCCGGAGCAACGTTAACTCTGACTGTTCATCTAGCTGCGAACAGGTCTTCCATAATTCATCTGCACAGTTACAACCAAACAGAAGATATTTTTGAAGTTACTTTTATTTACAGAGAACAAGCATTTTCAGAAGTTTTCACTTTCACATCACAACAGTTGTTGCACTTAAGTTCTCTTTAGTTTTGCCCACTCTCATCAGAAGATAACTCACACACAGGCACTTTAACAACTTTAACAACTTAGAAAGCATACATAGATTTGTTTAGGTAACAGAAATACAGCCTTACTCTTTTCCAACTTCAGCACATTAATTTCTACTGACCTGTCATGGTTTAACCGCAGCTGGTAACTCAGCACTACACAGCCAGTTGCTCACCCTCCCATCCAAGGCAGGATGGGGAGGAGAATCAAGAGACTGTAAAACCCACTGGTTGAGATAAGAACAATCCAATAACTAAAGTAGAATATACTAATATTAATAATAATGGCAATAACAAGGTGAGAGAAAATACAACGAAAAGGAAAAAGGAAGGAGGAAAACCCAAATAAACCCAAGTGACACACAATACAATTGTTCACCACCCACCAACCAATACCTGGCCGAACCCAAAGAGCAGTCAGTCCCTTTATTAGCCTTATCTTCCTATAGCCTTAGAGCTGAATTTAACTAGAAGTGATGGACCACAGTTAAACCCAAGGGTTCCAAGATCTCATTGGCAGGGAAAAGGGGAACTATTCAGTTTACAGTTAAAAAAAATAAATAAAAAAAAAAATCACATTTTTTCTTTAAATTCCATATTTGGAAGAAGGATTTCAGGACCTTTTCCCCTTGAGTGTAAAAGCAAGTTTAAATTCTCTACCTATCTGTCTATATTTACTCAAGCTCTGAAGTATGAGCTGTCTGAGCCTGTACTGAAGAATCAAACCAAGGTCATACTCTATACTGAAGTTACACTAGAGTCTTGCTTTAATTATATTTTATAGTAAACAGCTACTGTAACTGTGGACTGAAAAACTATAAAAACCAAAGTGAAAGTCTTCACAAATACCAAAATAAAGTATCTAAGAACTTAAAGTGGTGCAGCCACAGCAGAAAGCAGAGATTGTTACTAAAACAAAGCAATTCTTCAGTGTAACCTTCTCAAACTGTAACCCTTCTATAGGTGCAATAGAAATAAAATTGAGTTTTGATTGTCTTTTTTACATGGCTTTTTTTAATTTTTAAATTAAACATCAACATTTATCTCCATTATCCTTCCCCAACTCCAAGCAAGCCAAAAATCTTATAACAAAACAAAGCTTGACTTTGTCTTACATCCGAGACTAGAAAAGCCTGGGTTGATGTTTCAGATGAGAATGGGTTCCTCATGTTTTGGCCAAAGACAGATAATTTAATGTTTATTCAAATAGCCTACTTCAACAGATTTAAGGCATTGAAAATAAAGTCTTATGTCAGCATACTGACATAAGAACAAAGCACCCAAAAGAAAAGAAGAAACAAAACACAACATCTAGACAATGAAGGACGATACAAATTATCAGATTAAAGGGGAAAAAAAAAAAAGAATAAAAGCCAAAAAAGGAAAAAAAAGAGTAAGAGACCTTGGAAAAAAAGGAATGTTGAAAAAACCATTTTCTCAAAAAAAAAAAAAAAAAGGCAAAACATTATATGGATTTACAGTGTGGTATCTTCTTGGATTAGGAAAGTAACCTTATATATGGTGTTACCTTCTACTTCATATATAAATTATTCACTGCAATAAGATAAGCAGAAAACCAAAACCTACAGTGCTAATCTCAATTTCTACTAAGAAAGTCTCTTAAAACATAGTACCTAATTCAGATGTCTCCCTCAGATGGAGCAGAAGGGTGGTGGAGGAGGCAAGGAGAACAGTATAACAACAACCTGACACAAAAAACAACCTAGCATTATTTTCATGTACACAGAAAGCAAATCTGAGCTTTCAGGATTGTATTTCCTAGAATCTATACAGAACAGGTAAAAAATAGAGCTTTTTTTTAACATTTGCTCTGTTTTGAAATAATAACAAACCCACTCTCTTCCTCAGATCTGAAGATGGATAATATATGTTATCCAAAACAACTTCAGAATGTTTTAGAAATCACAAGACACTTTCAGTGCAACTGGCTTCAATTAAATTCTTAAATAGAATATATAACTTAGAAAAGTCTCCCAGTAAAACACTCTAACACATCACTCCGTCACATTTTCATACTTTGCTGTTTAGAAACAAGTGCACTGGTGCAGGAAAACTTAAGAGGTGGTCCTTTATTTACTGACAGCACAAAGCCATCTAAAATACAGTACACAAACTGTTTAATTCATTTTGTATTCAGAAGAGTGAAAAAAAGCAACCACGAGAACTGAATTGTTTCTTTCCAACCAAATGTTTCTTTAGAAGGATCCTTGCTTATCAAAGGAATTGATTCAGGGCTCCACCACTTTCCTGAAAAAGAGCAAAGTGCTGCAAAAATTCAGTACTTGAAGCACTTATGAGTATGTGATACTAAACAAGCCAAACTGCAGGTTGTGGAAGAAAGCAGAAACTTAAGGTAGCTACTTTAATTTTCTTTTCAGAATATCCATTCAGAAATCTCCTGCACACTTGTACCCAATTACAGTCAGCAGCACGTATGCTATTAACAAACCCTTTTTTAACTAAATATTCTGCTAACCCTTTCACATTGAGCTCCTACCTCTGATATACAACTCTAGAATAAGCAAATAAGCACTGAATTAACTATAGCAGTGAGGTTTTACTAATAAGTCTTTGATGACACACACCAAAAACTTTGTACAAAGTCTATTAACACATACAGTACATAAAATGTGGCTTCTGCTTCAGTGCCAAGAATAGTTGTCAGGAATTAAAAAGTTATTTTTAGATTTTTTTTGTGAATTACTATTGTCTGGGGTTTCTTTCCAAAAGAAAATCAAAACACCTTCTGGAACATTTCAAATGCTGGAACAACAGCAACTACAATTGTGACAATGAAATATTACCAAAACCAATATAAAAGGAATTATTGCTCTAACCCTGCTGAACACTAGCTTGCAATCTTACAGGATTTATTTGTATATTTATACTTTACAAAATCTGAGTCAAGTAAAAGCATTTAATGCTTACTCATAAGCAATTAAAAAGTACAGACCAAACTGTCTGCCTCAGATTCATCTCTACAGCACAGCACTTTAGAAGGAACAGGGGAGAGAAACTGCAAGAAAAAAAGTGCTTTTGCACTCCCCTATTTGTGACTATTAACAGCGATAGCTTATGTTTTGAACAAGTAATTAAGTACTTAAAGCAAGCATATTTAGAAGTTTAGCCTACTAGAGCACAGTTTTATCACTTTTTTCAGTACAGACGTACGCTTTCCCCTTATTTCTTCATCTTCCACCTGTTTTTTCAACATTCTTTTGTAAGCAGTGGTCAACAAGATAAAATTCTACTAAGCTGCTACATACTGAAGTGGGATTCTAATTAGACATTTACTATTCTGCTGCAACATTTCATGGTGCTGTAACAAATCTGTTTAGATCGCTGGCAGTTCATTATAGCCTAGCATCACTCTAGCACTTCCTAATACAGCATTAATGGCATTGAGATAGGACAGTAATTAAACTTTATATTTTCTGTAAATGGAAGAAAATTTAATAAATTGGATTTCTTGCTTAATTAATTGTGGTTTATATACTGCTACTACACAGTTGCAACAAGTGTCTTCCACCTATTATTGATGATCTCATTGCACTGTTAGCAAATTAGCCTCAACATGCTTAAGAGGCAAACAAAAGAAAAGGCTTTGAAGGTTCACACAGATAAACATGCTAAACTGATCTGACCAAATAATCCTGAATATAAAGCCAAGTACAGAGTCAAAACAGTTCTTAGAATTCACTCTGAATAGAATAAAAGGAATATATCACCATGCTTAATAAGACTCAAGCAGTTGTTGAATCCAAAACTTGTCCTATATAGAATAGGAGGTCTTGTATTGTGCCGTTCCTAGCTCTCAAAGTAGCATTCTCAATGAAATCAGAAACAGTAAATTCAACATTTAAGAGAGCTAACCTCATTCTGGAAAATAGTAGCCTGATGTTCTCTGTCCATACTAGAGAATTCAGCTAAACTACATAGATGAAAGAACAGCACCACCTAGTTCTCTATTTAAAAGTTTTTCAATATTATCGTCCATTGATATATTTTTGTAATCTATATTCACAGATGTGTGTGTATATACACAAGCAAATATGTCACACTTCCACATGAAGAAATACTAGCAAGTTTGTCAGGAGTTATTAAAGCATCCAACATAGATTATTTATAAATGCATTCTGAAGGAATAGAAAAGAAAAAAACAAACTTGCATGTAAAATGTTAGAAGCTTGTAATGATATAAATAACTACTGCTCTGAAGCACCATAAACACTGAACTGATTGCCCATCCGTACCTAAAGCTACTTGTGGGGCTTTTTCACTAATTTAACCTAAGTACTGTATTAGTTATCATTAATTCTCCCATTCAGTAATCTGACACTTTGAAGTGTGTTAGGTATTAGCTGGACTGAAAATTTTCATGTCAAGAATTTCCCTGCTACTGAATGAGATGCCTATTTGAACAATCCAGGAGTTTACCATGACACAGCAGCAGCAGCTCAAAAGCTGCCTAGTCATACCATGAGGGCATCTAAACCAAGCTTTCCTAGCACAGCTGCCCGTGTTTCAATTTGATAAGCACATAGCTACACAAGCAGAATAGTAGATCAGTTTTTCTACACACACTGTATTTCCTAAGATCTCACATCAACAGGACATAACAGCAACGGAACTTTATGTCTGAAGACATCTTCTGTTCTGGCATTGACACTCATCAGTAAACTCTCGTTTCTTATATTAATATACATATCACACAAGATATTTTTTGTAAGGCTTTTAATTGAAATAAAGCACAAGTGACATTAATATTGCAACTGTTCTGTATAGTTGTGCATTTTACACTGCAATGGCATGTCTTGTAATATTACAGAGAAAATGGGAGTTAACTGCACCTACAAGGTGTTTTAGCTGCATTTGAACAACATGTTCAAATCAAATAATTTATTAACTTAGAAGGAAAATGAAGCACAGCCACATTGAAATAATCTCACGTACCACATTAGCATCAACCTGCTAATGGATGAGAAGGATGTCTTCTCATGCCTTCTACAGAATGCACTTGCCCTAGAAGTTTCACTTGCTGTATTTCATTTCCTGGGGAAAGGAGGAGGTAGATATTCATAGCAGGAGAAAGACAAAAAGCTTTGTTGTATCCTGCAACCTAAAGTCAAACAGTGCTTTGTTCCAGCCCAATCCTCATACATGTCTTGGTCTCGCACAGCAAAAGCTTTTACAGTAACTCTGGAGGTGATATTTTATTCCTAGAGAAAATAAATTGCTCCATTCCCTACCCCCCATCTATCTATCTATCTACCTACCACAAATGAAGGCCAGTTAGGTGTTGGCATAGTATAACTCACTTGTTGCAGAGTTGACACATTAATGTACATAGATTATAAAGGATCCAAATTTCAGGCTCTTATCCTCACAACCTTAAGAAGGGAAAACCCTTCATGCATACAAAGTAGGGCTGTTTCCCTGCTTCAGGTCTAGCAGCTGCAAACAGAAGCAACCAAGTTTGGTTTTCTTGACAGGTACCCTAGGCAGACTATGCCCTACAGGGAGATTATGGCAACTCTGGACCATACTTTAAGGGGAGTTATTCACTGCAAGAACCTCATACATTTTATATACCAAACCAAAGCATTCACCAGCAGCTTGTAACCCACAAACCACATTTAGTGAGGAGAAATATACCAAATACTTGACAAAAATCTAAGTAAGGTAAGGACAATGGTATGAAGCAGCCAAGAAAACGGTCACGGTGCTAGCCCATACTTAACTTAATTACACACTACTTCTTTTCATCTTATGCTTATATAATCAATAGTTATCCTAAGACTGTAGCATGTTAGATTTAGGACTCCAGCCTTTAGAGAAAGCACAGGATATAAAGCCAGTTCACTGCTAATTTGATTCTATACCAAAAGATGAGACACTTTTATTATGTAATGTCCTGGTAATTTTCAGACATGGTATTTTAAGTTCTGAAAATCTCATCCATCTTAGGTGTTTCTAATTTTGCAACAATTTATTTTAATTTAAAATTGAAGGGATTCCCTTTCAACTGTACAGATATTTTACATTAACCAAATGATCATTAAGCAAGACTGTACTTACAGCTTCCTCCCTGTTAGTCCAAATCTCACCTGCATTTTTGTAGTATTACAAAGCCACTCTATACACACCTTGAGATAGCAACATTATTAGAAAATTCCAGGTGGAATGAAAAAGTTAAAAATGGTAAAGGCAAGGAGAAACTGCAATGCCACGCTTACTCTGATGAACACAGTATTTTACATATCACTTAAACTTGTTAAAAACTTGCAATGTTATCTTAAATCTTTCTCCAAACATACAGAAGTTCTCCCATTTTCACTATTAGTGAAATGAATTCACCTAAAGAAGATATTACAGCATGTTATATCATTTTATGACCTCTCATGGATTTGAGATGCTCTGTTAATCTTCGATTAGTAATCAGGTTAGTGAGTAATATGTCTAGTCACTGCATTTATTTTTCCATATGCAAACAGCTGCAGTTCAACATTTTAATATACTTGACGATTAATAAAAAAGCTTCTTTTAGTTAATATCTTGGAAAGTGAGGTAGTGTTTTCAGATGTTGAAAGCTAGCTTTCTCTATAGAAACTGCAAACCAATGGAGACTTCTTCACTTCTCTGCAATTTACATTCATCAATGTATCACAACGAAGCATCAACTAGCATGTCAAGATTCAAACTTCAAATATAAAAAACATACTAATACAAAGAAAGGAAAAAGCCTTTGAAAATTATAAATATAAAATGAGCTTGACACTGGAATATGCTTTGCACCATCTTTCCATTAAAAGAAATTTGATTGCTTCTGCCCCAACTAATACAGCTTTTCCCCTTGGTGGAGACTAACCAGAAGAGCCTCCCTGCCTTTTAGCATAGCAGGAACAAAAGCAGGTCAAGTTACACTGTTAATCCAGCAGATGTAGGTCAGTTTAGGATAAATATTGGAGCAAATGGAAAATACCAGAGTGCCTACTACAACCGCTACTGTGAAGTAGCCTTATTCTCTTCAGAGCTGTCAGTCAGTCAGTCACAGTTGTGGAGTTTCCTGTGCAGAACTTGAAAAGCCAGAATTTTAACACTTAAGACAGGTCAGTACAGCTGCACCAGCCTATTCAGCATCTGTCCAAAGTGGCAATAATACAATGCATTCTATACTGATAATACCCAGAAAAGTGTAACTATTATCATAGGGGTGGAGCCACAAATTATTTTTGCATATGACAGCATACTCAAGATTTGGCACATCAATAACCACAATTAGAATAACTGTTTGCTTAATATTGTGGTATATCAGCAACTTAAAATATAAACAGAAAATCTTCATCTCTAACCTAAGGACAGGTTAGCCAAACTGTTTATAGAAAGATGATGATAGACGGACTGCCAAAGCTATGCAGACTATGATTATACTGCATATGACATATGCACTGTTTCACAACCTGAAGCTTCTTAAATGCATTCACAGAACAAGGAATAAGCTGGAGAGGAGTTGAATAATATCTCTTTATGTGTCCAAAACTTACACAGAGAAACCTTCAGCCATAAGAACTTTAGGGATTCAAATTGAAAAATACTGACTATACACTAATTTTTCTGAAAGCTGTCACACTCTCCCAAAAACCATTTGATTGAACTAGAAAGCAGTAAATACAGCTCAACTCATGGTTAGGAAGAAAGGGTCTTTCCCTCAAAAATCCCAAATTTAGCAGACACCCAACACTACTGAGTAGATCTCTGGTTTGCAAATGAAAGGACATCAAAGGACACAAGTATGATTTTATTCTTCATGTTTACAGATGTTACATAAATGACAAAAAGTAGGCAGACACTGTTAAAAGAAGAAACAAAGTCCTCCAGCCATCTACAACAAGAATAACTAGCTACATTATTCACTAAATCCTTTCTGCCCATTTCAAGTTCTCCATGTTAAAAGTCATACATCTAAGACAGTAGTATTAAAGAGAGCACTGGGAAAATGCAATACACAGCCTTCAGTGTGAGCACTCTGCTTTGTTATTGAAATAAATGTTCTGTTTTTTCCTCTCCCCCCTTAAAATCCTATTATGATAGCATGCTATGTATTGACATTTAAAGCACCCATCCCGAGCTTACTGAGCATTAACATAAGAGGAATTGTAAGCACTCAGACTTTGTCTTTTTCACTTTTAAAATGAAGGGAAAAGATGATGAAATAGGTTCATAAAAAGACAAATCAAAAAAAAAAAAAAAATCACCAACACATTAAGAACCCTTTCAAAGACACTGCCGTTTATTTCTGAAAATACTCAATTCTTTGCAAAATGCTTCACCTGTGTAGAAAGATAAGTTGCTCAAGGGCAGATTCTTGAAAGAAATAACGATTTTACAATTTACTCCTTAGCACTGGAATTTGACATTTGCCTTTCTTCCTTTCAAACACACCCCAAAACACTAATTGGGAAGAAGGGATACACTCATTAAGATCATCCTGAATATTGACACAATCCCAAAGGAAAATCATATTAAACTGTCTAATCATTTTATCATTCTACATTTGTTTTGGAATGTGTATTGTAAAATGTGGCATTGTCTCTAGAGAAGACCCTCCACTGTTCTGAGAGTGTCTAAGAGCTTGCCATTAGATTCACATTTAAAACAAAACTGAAGTACTCCTTTCTCTTAGAGGAGGCATTAAGACAAGACAGCACCTTCTATTTCTACTTCTTAAATATTAGATGAGGGGGAATCATTGTGCTAACACAGTCAACCATGCTCTGGTTATACTGCTGTTTTCTTGGCGGCTACCTGATGTCCATGTCTTAACCACAGAGTTATCAGTTATTTAATCACCATTTGTGATGCATAAGAAAAAAAAAAATTCACTCACTCATAAACCAATCTTGACTTTTATATAGCAATATTAAAAGAAAACCCTTAATCATTGGCACTAGATGATCTTAAGGTCCTTTCCAAGCCGAACTATACTGATTCAATGAATCACATCCAACACACTTTGTCAGTTGCTGGATAAGGCCAGAGTAATGGGAAAGGTAATTATGAGAACTAAGGTTTCTACAATAAAAAACAATGGCTTACAGACATTTATTTTACATTATAATGGAGTTGCAACTGACAATTTAAGTACATCTCAAAGCAGAGAGATATTCACTGGTTTACATTCCTGAAACAAGCTTAAAAATCAAACAAAACAAGAACTAACAAGTACACAAGAAACATTTGTTTCAATGGAGGTGCTTCTGTTGATCAACATTTCCATGGAGTTACTTCTTCAATGAGAAACTTCAAAACCATTTATTGATGAATTGCTGACAGAAACTTAATATTTTGTGTGTGAGAGTGATAAAAATTGTAAGACTGAGCAACCTCTATTCATGTATTCCTTGCGAAAGCTGTATGACATCAATGGGAATTTGGATTGTTTATTTACCTCATATTCTAAAACTGAACGTTAACTACTGTATGATGACTATCAATAAAATCACATTAAGAAAGCAAGTAAAAGAATTCATAAAGTATGAACTAATCTGATAGCTAAGCAGCTAAATAAGCCTACCAAGCTTATGTTAAATTGACAGAAGCCATATAAAGACAGCCTCCACCAAGCAGACTAATACGTTTTATGCTTCAATTTATACATACAAGATCCAAAATAAAGGTCACATCAAAGCTACTGTCTTCTATTCTGTAATCATCTATACCCTCCAAGAACTTAAGAGAATTACAACAACATGCTTTTGACTTTCTGTATACCATATTAGTGAAACAAACCTTAGCTGTCAAGATAATACATATGCTTTTAGCATCAGGTTGTCAAGATCTTGCTACCAGAAGTCCTACTGAATATTTAAAACAGAATCTAGGTATACAAGTGGAGTAACGTACAACAGCTTCATCTTAAATCAAGTTGGATAATCTGAAAAGTAGCCATTTGCATTATTTGATCATTAATTTCATGTTTCATTATGGTGTTGGTTTGGGGGTTTTTGTTGTTTATTCTGCTTGGAATAGATCTGAGCTTATGGGGGGGGGGAAGGTCTCACCCATAAGCAATTATCTGTCTTCACTGATTTTCTGCATCAGTGATCACCATTTCAGACAAATTAAAGTGTCCCTGCATTATTTCATTAGTAGACACGTTGCAAGCGTTCAAAGCATCTGAAGAAACCATGTCGAGAATATTTGCCTGGCGTTGGCAGAGAACTGAAAGTAGATCATTTGCTACCACATACAGCACTATCCAGTGTCTTCTCAGGAGCAGAGCACATTAAGGCATTAGATGCCATTTGCATTATCACACAGCAGGGGGCTATAGCAGCTACAATTCCAGGATAATCTTAACCCATCTCTCTGTATTATCAATCCAACAAAACTGTTTTTAATATTAGTTTCCCACAGGATGACTCTTTATTGTAAAGAGCTTACTTTTCAGGTTGCACAAAAACAGCTCAGGTGCTGTACTCCAGTTATTCTAAAGATATGCTGTCCCCAAACCGCTAAATTTTGTTTCAGGAAAGCTGAACTCAAGAAGCAGAAAGAACCAAAATGAAACAAAACAAAAAAAAAAAAAAAAGTAAGGCCGACAGTAAAAATACATAACAATATAACCCCACGGGACATCATTTAAGTACTCCCAAATCATTACAGTGCACAAGCTAAGACAACAGCAGCCAGAGATCCTACTATTTTCACAGCAAACACTGGAGAGGGCAGAGCAGACTAATATCATACCCGAACTCAGCTGACAAACCACTTCTCAGCTCAACATGTTATTACTCCCTCTTCCACCTCCATCGCTTCCCTTTCACAGCAAGCAATTGACACTGGGTTCCTTTACTCCTTGCTTGCCTCGTTTCTGAAAGGGCTGCTTGCTTTTAATGCTATTCCTTGCACAAGCTGAGAAGCATTATTCTATGTCCTCTTGCCTCAGCTGATGCTTCATCAATACTAAGGACAGATTCCTTAAGCAAGCCTCTCCACAGATCATGCCAGAAAGGAACACTTCCATCCAGGCCACATGTCAGCTTGACTTTTTGTCACCTTGGCTTTAAACTTAATTATCTTCAGTTTCACTAACAGGAACCATCCATAGTTGCAATCTAGAAATGCTTCGAAACCTCCGAACAAAGATCTTATTCACATACAGAACTGACAAAAAAACCTGCATGTTCTACAGCCCACAAACAGAAAATCGGAGAAACCTTAACAAATCCATCGAGCCACTTCACCACACAGTTTAGGGAAGCAAAGCAAACCAACAGGGGAAAAAAAAATCCCACTTTTCAATGCAGGTATAAAGCTGCCAACAAGAAATGTGCCTCGTATGGTAACTGTGTCTACTAGCCGTGCTAAAATAAATGGCAGAAACACCATTTGTGCAGTAGGACTATAAGGGGGACCAAAAAAATGTGATATTCTATTAGCTGCGGCCACTATTCAGGGAAGTCTTCTCCTTGCAAACATTTACTCATCATCTTCTCCAATCTCCTTTACCTTAAGAGAACAGGAACTTAGTTCCTCTTTCACTCCTGTCTGAAGGCTACAGGTTCTTTGTATCTCCTCCCCCCTTCCCCTGCCCCCAACAGTGCTCAGCAAAAGAGGCCTCGTGAAGCAGCACTGCTGAAGTACAGTATTACATGAGCCTAAAGGTTTCTGACTGAAATTTTAATCAGAAGCTGAAAAAATAATTCTGTGGGAAACTGAAAAGGGAGAGATGCTTTACACACGGAGGGCAAGCTGGGTAACACGTTAAGCATTGCCTTTCCCATCTGCCAGGACAGGCCCAATCTGGTCATTTTCACATAGCCACAGTCAGATTTGTATTACACCCCTTTCCTCACAACATGTTTTTTACCTGATGCAGTTCACGGAGTTACATTTTGCCTGGCACACTCCCTGAACTGCTGTGAAAGGCATCACTGTTTTTAATCACTGGTTTACTCTCCCAACTGCGATGTGCTGAATGCAGCTGATTGCATCTTAGGGAAGATCAAATCCTCCTCCTCCAGCAACAGCCCGATTTTATTGGTGACAGAAAGTCAGTCCAGACGCTTCCCACCACCACCACCCCCCTCTTCCTTCGCAGGGCAATGAATCGACAATTCACAGGGAATGCAAAAGGCAGAGAGGAGCCAACCCCCAGGTGCAGCCTGCCGCACATGCCCCAATAAATAATCTTGTATAGCACCAACACAGCAGCTCCTTGTGCAGTGACGTACAGGGCAACTCAAACATCGGCAAAGAATACAAATAGTCTTGGGCGATGGAACTGGCCACTGCTGCCGTTGCCGAAAGCGCTCGTCTCCCCCCTCCCCCTTCACCCCTCATCGACCGGTAACTTCCTCGGGACGCCGGAGGCTCGTCGTGTGTGTCGGGCCCCACGGCGGCTGCCTTTGCTCCCGCTATGGGCTGCCAGCCGCTGCTCCCTCCGGAGACTGCCCGACACATGACGGAGCCGAGGGAAACGCGAGATATATTAAACTTGACGCGGAATGGCACGGCCGAGGCGAGAGGGGGGAGAAATAGAAAAGCAAAGCATTAATCTTACATGGCCACTTAGTTTAATCGTCTCTTCGCTTCTCCCTCCCTAACTCGCACGCCGAGCGAGGGAAGCAGAGAGGCGCCACCCGCCGATCCCCCCGACACCCCTACAGCCCCGCCGAAGCCCGGCAGCCGCCATCCCGCCGCCGCAGGGGCGGCAAACTCCGGGCGGCAGCGCGGCGCAGCGGGCTCGGCCGTCGGCTCGGCTCCCCTTGAAGCGGGAGAGCTCCGA
>JBAFWW010044553.1:7021-20300 GCA_036873685.1 Agapornis canus
TTTTTTGGATTTTTTTAGCTTTTCCTTTTTAGAAGTTTAAAAATGACTGGTTTTCCCCCCCCCCCCCAGTATACAGCATATGTTTGCTATGCAATGTGGTAGGGAACAGCAAGTTTGCCTGTGGCTTTTAGGAGCTACGAAGCTAATTAATTTAAATGCTCAGTCTGCTCTGGTGCCTGTAAGTACACCACTTCATTTTCTGTACTTGTAGGCTCTATTCATAGGTGTCAATTCACTGTTGTGGTAAACCACACTGGTGTTTGAAGCCAGGATATTCTTTTTAATGCAACTACTAATTTGGAGCATCTGTAGGACTAAAAAAATGTTTGTCATAAAGTTTTTCTTTATTCTTTTTTTTGTGATTTTTGCTCCCATTGGGAATTAATAGTTTTCCTGCAGAGGTGTAGTTAGCATACATTTTCAAGGATGGTGTTAAATTGAAAGATATTCTGACGCATTCTTATCCTTATGTTTCTCTTTGTTCTCCTTCTGGATGTCTGCACATAGGATGTATTTTCTGAGTTGCCTTAGTATTGGCTAAGAACATTGGGATGTTTCCAGGGAACACTTAAAACATCTGGCTGTTGTCTCATTCTTATGCAAACATCCCCTTACAAAACTATGTTCCTGTTTTGACACTCACGTTTATCTGAAGGTATATTTCACAGAAAGTTCTCAAACATACAAAACCCCCCTTTGCTTTTGAGGACTACCCTGGAGCACTTCTTTTACCTGGAGTAATATAGGTGGAATGTAGCGTATCTTTTCCATATCTTCAGCCTTATCCACTCTGGCTAGGGACAGCTCCCCTGGCAGGTCAGGTGCCCATGCCACACTTGCCCCTGACTACACAGGACTCATGAATTTCATCAGGCCCTCAAGGGAGGTTGCAACAGGGGAGCAAGTGAAGCATGCATGCTCTGTATGTTGCTTGCTTCCAGTACTCTCAGGGTATGCCTTTGGGGTTATTGTGCCAAAGTTGAGCTTGGGCAGTTTTATACAATGAAATGGTTTAATTCCTAAAATTCAGTTGCATAAAAATTGGAACCTTAAGGCTATTGGAACTCAGTTTATATTTAGAACATGGGTGGATGAAAGGAAGATTCTAAGCATATGAATAGTTACACTAGAATCATAGAATGGTTTGTCTTGGAAGGGACCTGAAGATCATCTAGTTCCAACCCCCCTGTCATGGGCAGGAATACTTTCCATTTGATCAGGTTTCTCAGCTAAGTACTTTATGTACATATCTAAAAAAGCTTATGTATCTGAAAAAACATAAAATCACATGTATCATGTGTATCTGAAAAAGTTTGTATCGGAATGCATACCATACTAGTTTTGAATAAACTATTAACAGTTCACGTTGTACGAACACCTTTTTCCAGCCTTTGTAGGCTACTGCTTGGTAAATAAAGTGTAACTCTAGATGTGTGTAGTCTTAACAGTAGTCAGTATTTGCCCACTCTGCTACCCCTTACTGTCACAGATACCTTCATTACCTGCTTTTTCATTGGTGGTTCTCACTATAAATATGTCTGAGTTTTGCAAGTTGAATATTTTAACTTTCCAGTTTGTAGGGCAAATGATTTAATGAATTGTGGTTGCTGTATGTTTGTGTACATTGAGGAACGTGTGTTGTGATAATGCATGGGCAAAGCAATGGTAGAAAATGCAGACCAATAACTGAGTTTTACATGCAGTGGGTCAGCTCCTAGGCAGTTTTGGTTTACTTGGAAGGGATAAAGGGATAACTGTTTTATGCACTTTGTTCAAGAGGGATATGATAATGTAGGTGCTTTAAGTGCTTTGCCTTATCATGACTTTTGATAGGAAGTGATTTTTTTTGTCACATTTTTCTGAAAAGTAAGCCCTTTTTTATTTTGTGGTTTTTTTGTTTTTTTTTTTTTTTTTTTTTTGAGGTTCACAAGCTTTTATTATGTGTGGGTAGCTTATTGTTTCAGTGGACTGTAAATTTAATAAAAGATCATTTTCATGGAGGGGAAGAAAATTTCTTATATTGAAGTTATTCTGTGGAAGATTTTGAGTATCAGAATATATTCTGAATGCATTTTTAAATGCAGCCATATTGAACTGCAGTGCTTATGAAATAACGGAAGAGAGAAACCCAATTGGTTAGTTGGAATTTTATTTGTATGTTAAAGACAAGATTGCAGTGAAGCTGGAGTGAGAGGTGTGTCTGTATGTCATTAAGGCTCCCAAAACAGGACTAACAAAAAAATCAAGACAGAAGGTTCTGTTCTTGAGTTAAAACTTGTAATAGTTCTTCAGGATATTATCTCTATGTTCAGTATATTGACAATAAACACTATCAGCTTTGTTATTGGGCCACTGTGGTTGTAGATGATCTTTTTGGACATTTAGCTTTTGTATTTAGGGTTTTCATTTGAAGCTTTCAAGATTTTCTGGTCTTACCACCCTTAAAAATGCTTCAGGCTAATGAAAATGTGGAACTTGTATACTTAACAATGCCTAGGATGCAGATGTCAACATTTCTATAACCTAATAAAATCACAGGTGCTAAAGAAATATGTCAAGGATTGATTTATTGTTGCATACTGGCAGATTCACTGATTTCTTGTATCTCTGGCTAAGTTTCTGTGTCTTGATTCAAGGAAAATGTGGCAAGAATAATTTGCATATTTATACAAAGGCAAGCTTGATGCTACTAATGCCTAGAAAGATCACTGCTAGAAGCCAGTGTGCTTGTTTCATCTACAAGTTGAAGCAGAGTTTCAATTTCACTATTTCCCTTTCATTGCTCTTTTGTGTGTTTTTTGTTAATTACTTTCACTCTTTTGACTAATTTCTTCTCACACAGCTATAGTACTTAAGCAGGTAAAAGCTAATGAAAAGGGACAGTTTGCAGAGGCATACTTGAGGTTTTACTTACAAACCAATTTCTTTGACCCACTTTCCAAATATTTAGATCTCTCTTTCCCAGTATAAAGGCCAAGATGCAAATGGAATAAAATGGAAGTGGAAAACTCAAGTGAAACAAAGAAACTTTTTTTTTTTGAAGGACTTCCTCATTCTGAAAAGATATTTTCCCCCAGACAAAATAGAAATCATGCCCTAAGGTGTATTCTGAGAATGATTGATTGACATTGTGAAATGTGTTAGGAGTAAAAAGCAGTAGGTAAAATAGTAATAAATATATTGACACTTTGCTGAGAATTCTCATAGTCATTCTATACCTCATATAGCTGTATCCAAATTCACTACTGAATGAACATTAGTTTGATACTGCTAAAGAATGGGAGTTTGGGTACTCTTACATACCCTAATAAGATAGATGGAGATCTGAGTACTGATACAGAGACCTAAGGTGAGTTTAGTTTAGAAAATAAAAGGGGATTAAAACTCTGAAAAAGTGGGGACTAAATTTAATTCTCCCTGTTAGAGAATTCTGGTTGACTATTTTGTTATCCATGCAGCTATACTGTAGGAAGTGAGCATTTGGCTTTTATTAGTTTTGATACCACCAGCTTTTGAGTAACAATGAGAGTATTTTTGAACTGTAACTTTCTAAAATAGATCGCATTGATGGTGTAAGTGAAAATGTAAGCTCTAATCTGTACTTCCTACTGTCAAATTGATATTTGTCTTTGTAATGGTGTATCAATTGACCTTTCAAGCTTTTGATACCAAACTGACTGTAGTATTTTGAACCATTTTATTTCAATTACTTTTGTTTTCAATATTCCATTTAATTACTTAGCTCAGACTAATACATGTCTTTGTTCCTAACAATGTGAAAGTATAGTTTTACTTTAATTGCCATATCTGATTTCACATTAGTGCTCAGTATCCTAGCAACTTAATTCCTTGGTAGTTTTTCTTATTCCAGCATTACTTCTGCAGTTTGACCAACCTCTTTTTTTTTCCTTGTCTGTTGCAAGGCAAATCTAAGCATGGTTCTATCTAATCTGCCATTTATTTTTTCAATAAAATGGCGAATATCCAGTTATAGAAATGGAGTCTAGATTAGTCAAGTCCACTGAAAACAGATGTAATGTGGATCTTCTTGCTTGTGTTAATGGATTTCTATTCTTTATCATTCATTCAGATAAGTTAGATGTAGCTCTTTGCCCTGAAATACCTCTTGATCCTGAAAAAGGGTTTTATAATCTCTAGCATATACAGACTTATGTTCTGCAAAACTGACATTGACACTGGGGAGATCACCCTGACAAGTGTATGTTTTCATCTCCAAAGGTATTCATTTTTGGAAACTAAATGGAAAGAAGCTATTATTTCTGCACATATCTCTTGTTGCAGATAGATTTTTGTATATTGGCTATCTAAGTAGGTTTGTTGTTGGACTAAATTTTGTTGGTGTTTTTGTTGTGGTTTTATTTATTTATTTAGATTTTGAATGCTTTTAATGGTTGGATGTGACAACTGTTAGAGTGAAATATAAATTGTAATTTATTTAGCATCACTTCTGACTAGTTTCTTTGTCAAAAAAATACATTTTTTTTAAGAAATCTGTTTACATTTTGAGATCCTGAAATAGAAAACAAACATCATCCTGGACTTAAGATTAACATTGAGCTTGGAGAAAATAGGATTGGAGTGCTGTGAATCTGGAATGATTTGAAAGCGTGCTGGGGGTGGGGAATTAAAGGACAGATGTTTTTCCATGTAAACTAATATGGATATGGTAAATATGAGAGTAGTGCTGACATGTTTATAAAAATAAAGTGTACATTATACATGTATTTTTATAAAGACTCTTCAAACTTTCCTGACATTACAAACTTAAATATTAAAGTGAATAAAATTAGTAAAACCTGTGTGTAACACTTGGTTACTGAAGGGCACACTAACATGAGGATTAGCTTGAAGACTACAGCTTGATTTACTGAATTTCACTCTGAGGCTGTAAGGAGCCTGTTTGGAAATTACTAAGTTTACAAAGCTGACAGAGCTACTTCTGGGAACAGAGAGAATGCCTACGATACTTGATAATCTTGGATAAATAAAACCCAAAATGTCTTTGGGGAAGAAAGCATCTTGTTAGAAAAAGAACGGCTGTAAATACCTATTCCCACAGTGTACCTGTGTTAGAGGCTGTAAAGTCGGAAGACCTGAGAAGACTGGAATTCTTGAGAATCCCTGTGGTCGCAAGGCGATGTGCAGAGAATTCCAACAGCACCTTCTGGCTGCTGCTGGATGTTGGGAGTCCTTGGGGAAAGCAGTAAAGCAGATTTAAATCTGATCTCACAAATCTGCTATAGAAAGGATAAGCCATTGCTTCAGTATCAACTCTGCAGTTCTGTGCTCTGAGAACTTAGAAATACGACTGTTATTTTCCTTCCCTCTCTCCCCAGTTTCCCAAGATTCTGAATTTTTATTTTTGTGTGTAGTATTTATGCATTACTTATTCTCGTCAGTTGATGGATTGAATGCTTATGACATTTAATGAGCAAAGTGAAATTTTTTGAGCCTTCCCAATAATATTCCTTACCAGTCCCTTATCCTTATGGTTTCAGTACTAAGAGTATTAAGAAAATATGTAGTAGTTATTAAATTCCTGAGGGGAAAAAATAAATGTTGATGTGCATGTTAGATTAAGAATTCAAGATATTAAGAGAAAAATAGTAGTACTTGGGATATTTAATACATCTTAAATTGTTCCTTTTACTAATGAAATTTAATATAATATATCAGCATATTTTCCAGGCATAAATGAAGAACAGAGATTTAGTTTGTTTTAATCAATTTTTATTAATTCTGCCCTGAAGCTCTTCATGCTTTCAGCATGAAACACAAACATGCAGAGCAGCAGACAGGGAGGAAATCAGTCTCACTAATCTGTTTTGGATAGAGCATGGTGGAGAGTGGTTTAGGATGCAGACAGGTTTTATGGATAACATGCTGTCTGTATTTTCACTCAGGCCAGAAAAGCTTCTGTGTCCTGGTCAAACAGGTGCCAAGCTTTTAGTACAGAGTGTGCAGTCAGAGAAGGGGGGAACGAAGTTTTCTGTTTTCAGCTTGGGAGGTGGGGGAAAAGGCAAAGATCATAGGACTTTTCTGCTATGAAAAGAATTATTGCTATTAAACTATGCAACTGCATTGCATCAGAAGCCTTGGGAGTTAGTTTCAGGTTAGCATCTGATTTCTAATTCACAGGAAATACGTGAAAGCTATAAATATCTGATTTTAATTTTATTTCCTTTTTTTGTTTTATTTTTCCAGTTTAAGGTAAAGCAGTTTTCCCTATGTTTGCTTTTAGGATAAAAAAACCCAACAAACAACCCCCAAGAAAACCAACAACAAAAACCCAATAATTGAAAAAATATTATGGAAAATACATTAAAAAAAACCCCAAAACCAAAAACAACAAAACAAAAAACCCCCATCAACCAAACAAAACCCACACAAACCCCCAAACCTGTAGGAGGTCAGAAACTACTGGTGAAACTTCATGCTGTTGCCTGTTGCAACATGAGCAACACATTGCTAATAGCAGTCATTATTTTAATGAGTAGCAGTTGTGCAGCTGATGAGATGAAGGTGATAGAGTTTTGTGGATGTTTAAGGCAGTTCACTCATAGTTATCTACACTTTGGAAAGGCCCGTTCTTAAGCCAGGAGCTGCAAGCCTTCATACACCAGGCTGGAGCTCAGAGCTTTCACGTGCTGTTAGGCAGAGACACTCCTAGATTTCTCCTTGGAGTCTCTGCTCCTAAGTGCATTGAGGCTGCCTACACCAGAGACATGGAAACCTGGGCACAGAAAGTTTCCCTGCCTGTTCACCATGGTCATTGCATAATTGCTGACAGTATGGCAATCTGTCCTGAAGTTGCAGACATGGGAAGGTAACCTCCCCAGGTAATGTGCCTTGAAATGTTTGATTTCATAGAAGGTTAATTGCCTCTGAGACATTAGGATAGTGTTTAGGATTTTCTGGAATTCCATTAGAAAATAAGGAAATCTATTTAAGAATCAATATTGAAAATGCAATGTATTACAGCTGTCTGAAATGAGATACTAATCTGTCTCTCCAAAACAGAATATAATTTATATTACATTTTTAACTTTATTATCTGAAAAAAGTATATATACTGTAGCTAAAAAAATGTTCTGTAATGGATCACAAAGATATTTCTTGCTCTTACAGAGAAGTAAGAACTGAAGTTTTGTGTGTTAGTGTCCATATGGTATGTATTCCTAATCTCCATTAAAAAAAAAAAGTTAAGTCCAAAGCTTTGTTTCATTGAGTGTTAAGGTTTCTTATTTAGTGACTTTAATGGCCATTCACTTTTCCTAATGATCTGTATTTCAGAAGCAGAAAAAATTAAGAAGCTTTCCAAGAGAAAAGGGTGGTGGTGGGAACCCCAGCTGGACATCCCCCATGTTGTGTGGCTTGATAAATTACATTATGAAGTGGTTCTTAAGTATCTCTTTGCTTGTTTGTCTTTTTTTTCTCCCTCCAATATTTTGAGGTTATGCCTGAATTGACATGAAGGAGGAAAGAACTGGAGTGCAGTAACAGGCTATCTAGTTTGATAGAGGGCAGCTGAGTTTTAGAAGTAAAATATTTGGGATCTTCATAAGGCAAAGAAGGTAATTCACCTTTTATATATATATATATAAAATTTTCTGCATTACCCTTGCATTTTGGCTTTGAAGGCTGATAGTTGGCTCCCATAATCAGTCTTTTCTCTTTATGAAGTGTATCATAGAATCACAGAATGGTTTCTATAGGAAAGGACCTTAAAATCATCTAGTTCTAACCCCCTGCCATGGGCAGGGATGCCTCACTCTAGACCCATGATGCCCAAGGCTCTTTCCAGCCTGGCCTTGAACACTGCCAGTGATGGGGCATTTGCCACTTATTTTGGCAACCTGTTTCAGTGCCTCACCACCCTCAAAGTAAAGAACTTCTTCCTTATATTTAAACTGAACTTTCTCTGTTTCAGTTTGAACCCATTACCTCATGCCCTATCTCTACAATCCCTAAATCCCCAATACTAACTCACTATTGTATTCCCTATTTACTGCATTTTTTCCCAAGGAAAGTTGATGTAGAGGGGAGGATTGTAGCCAGCATCTTCCAATGTCTGACTACATGATATTACACGAAGTTTTTAACTGTCTGATTTGCGTAAATATTTTTCTTGGTAGATTAGAGCCATTGGGAAATTATGAATATACTTTAGGCTTATCCTGCTGTCTTCTCTTTCTGGACAAGAACCTAAAGGCCAGATTCACAGAATGACACTGGTGTAAGAAGTAAATTGTCTGAGGGATGATCTTTGGTTACTTATCTAGGAGTCTAGACATGAGTGAAAATTACTGTGCCCTAAATAAACTTTGAAGAGATCTCCCATCATACATGAAAAAGGCCCACCACTTGAATATCTCAGCATCTCTTATATTCTGAACCTGAGAACAGACTCACACCTAAGTTTTCACAGTCTGATTTATAGATAATTGTCACCTGTCTCAAATAAGCCTGAGGGCTTGGAAAATACTACTTCATGAATTCCTTTTCTAGTCCATCTGGATTAAAACTCTTCTGTGTGGGTAGTGAGTCTGTACTTTACCATTTTTGAATTCTTCAAACCACTGTGCTTTTGGGTTTTTGTGCATCCTAGGTAAATGGTGGAGCAGCAATAATCTTTTCCCTTTTACTTTCTCACATGTTCTCCTGAAACATGAGGAGGTTCTCATTTTACAGTTCCATTTTTAGTGATGGCAAATTTTGGACCTGTTTATCTAACAATGTGTTTAAACCTCTGAGACCTGTGCAATAAAATAGTGTTCACTGTTGTCCAACCTGCATATTTTCCTGCTCGGTATGTTTAAATTGCATCCTATACTCTTAAATTGCTTTTCAGTGAATGCTTCATGAAAACTGCACTTACTGTTGACTTGCACTCCACACTGTTAAATAATTGCAGTGCAAATGCTGAGTATCATTGTTCTCAAGTAGTATAGTTTATCTGACTCTATTAAAGATGGATTTTGCAAGTTTTAAGTTGTTTTCTGTTTGAAATACAGAAGTTCTTCATGATTTCTGAAGTTTTTTCATCTGTCTTCATAGTTTTCTCAAACTTACATAGTCTCCAATTTTGTGGGGTTTTTTACTCCTTTTCTGAAAAAGTTAATACCTACCAAGTCAAGTGATATAAATACTCCTCATTGCTAAGAATAGAGAATTGGTGCATTTCAGTGCAAACCTCATATAGTACTAGTACAATGAGAGAAACAAAAGAGAAATTAGGAAAGGTAATATTGGCAGTTTCAGAACTGAATTTGAAAATTCAGCCCACAGCTGGGATATGTTGTGAAAACCAAATTATTTCTCCATATAGCCTGCCCTCAGAGTACAGTCCTTTTCACCTGATCACCAAGCTTATGTTCCAGGCATATATTGCTGTGTGATGACTTCATTTAAATATAATAGTTCTGATAGATTTACTTGTAGAGATATTTTTTTATTAGGTAGCAGCAGCCTAAAATTAATAAGTTTTAAGTGAGACCTTTCTTCTGTGCGATTCTATGTGGTTTCATATGTGCGTTCTGTTCAGGCTGACTGTCCACCCTGGTTTGGGCGCAGTGGAATGATGTGGATCTGAAATTACTTAAATGAGGGAGAAAAGTGTTCATATGAACTTTCTTTAAGAGGGAGAAATTCCCATCTTTGGAAGTTATTTTACCTCTTCTTGCCATATTGATTCTTCTAGACTGCTGATTACAGAAACCTTTCTCTGGCCGAGGCATTTAGATAAGAAAAGCAGCCAATGGACTTTTGAACTTAACTCAGGGGGCTGAATCCAAGGGTATTTATGTATTCTTCTGTTTCTTATGTTTTCATCAAAGAGTCATCAGTAAGTATTTATGTTTTAATTAATATAACTGAATCTTTAGTTTTGTTAGGTGTTTAGACTGGTGACTTTCAGAAATGTATTGAAGTGTCTTTAGAATGATATTTGTTTTATCATTTATGTAATTCCATTTGATCTCAATATATTTAGAAGCCTCATAAACAATATCTTCATATCCCAGTTGATTGCTTAAAAAGAAGTATGAATGAACATTTTGTGATACTTCTCACATCCTTAATTCATAGAACATTCTAAAACCATTTCCTTTTAAAATATTTTTTAATTAGTTGGAACTTGCAAAATGTGTGTTAAGTTAATGCAACAAAGTCTTTTATATTAGCAATGCTCTATAATTATGTTTTTCCAGTCATGAATAATGAATTAGTGCTGCATTTTATGTGTTGACAAATTTTCCTGTTTGTTCTAATTTTACTGAATAGCATACTGTAGCTTCTTGGCACAGCCTAGAATAACTCTATTTAGCTATGAAAGTAAGAACTATGCTTAGTACCAGAAAAGGCCAATATTGTGTGTAAACAATAAACTTACAGGAAAAACGAAGTAAAACAACTCTGAGAAGGATGACATGGAGGAGAATGTCACCTGGTGTCTGGGCCATCAGACACCAGAACACCAGCTTGTCTAGACAATTGGGATCAATGAAAGCGCTTGAAATGGAGCTTCAGACGGACTGATGGGCAAATGGTACAGATAATTTCTCTTCTGGGAGTACTGGTATATTCTTGTCTAACTTGCTTTTGACAGTGGTGAAGTAGGGGATGGAAGACATCAGATACAGCTTTATTTTCTTCATTGCTGACTAATCTGATTAGAGACCTAGCCAAATCTTACATGTTGGGTAAGCTTTTTTTTGTCCTGTTGGAAAGTGTTGTTTTTATTTTTTCCATTCCAAATGAAAATGGGAAATGCATGAGAGACAAATTGCCAAAACATACTTCATATGTGAAAATTCTTTGTTTTGATAAATATGCCCTCCTGGTATACTTTTTTTTAACCTTTATTAAAGATTGGCAGTGAGGTTGCTTATTATTTGATGTAGTTGCCTTGCTAGCCACAGTCCTTATTGCTGCTTCCTTGGTCATTGTCCATTTCCTTGTTCCATTGTTCCATTGTCAGATGGAACAAACCAACAATGTTGTTGCTTAACTCCAGAGAATTAGGAAACACTTCAAACAAAGCACTTAAAACAAAGCCACCGAGCTCAGGTGCACTGAACTGCCTTTGTTTCATGTAACATTCCTAAGCAGATCCTGCTAATAAGTGAGCATGATTTTAGACAGGAGAGGGAGTGACTTTTAAACTAATTCCTAGATTAGATTGCTATTCTGGATATGCCTTTTAATGCTCCAGTTAATATCTAGTTATTTGCTTATCTTTCTGCAATGTGTATGCTTTTTGCCATTGAGCCACTCTGCTTCTTTATAGTACATATTTAATGTTCAGAATGTTTCTGTGTTTTATCTGATTTAATAAATGCATTGTTCAAACAGTAAAGAATGCTTTCCATGCCTCTGTGCTTTATTTGTAATGCCAGAGGAATCTCCTGTGAGTGACTTAATTTAGTGTTTTACTCATCAACTGGAAGGCATCCTCAGCTTTCAAATCTGAATGCTGTGTGAGATGGTCAAAAGCTTTTCAAAACTTAATGTATATTGAATTCACTATGCTTTCCTTATCTGCATAGACAGTCATTTGATCACAGGGGGAAATAGGTTGGTTGAGCATGATTTGTTTTTGTAAATCTGTGTTGACTGCATCTGATTGACTGTTATACTTGTTTTGAAATGAATTGCAAGGATTTCCAATCTATGTCTTATGCCTTTTTTGTTATCACAGGTGGTTGTGCCTGATTTCCTTTTAAAACAAGACAAACCAAAAACCCATAGTGAATGATTTTGGCTTTGTTTGAAAGCCTTTTGAAAATCTTTGTTAATTTTTTAGCTGGAATATCATTAACCATGTGCTGCTTGTCCCCACAGAACTGCTGAATTTTTCCCGTATTCTCTTCAAAAAAAGCAGTGTTGACTCTTCCAATACTTACCCTTACGTTCTGCTAATTCTGCTGTCTGTTATGGTCCCTGCTGTTTTGCCCAGTGTAGGGATCAGGCATAATAGACCTGCCTTTCCTTTGGCAAATAATGGAAGTATTTAAAAAAAACAACATATCAATACCTTTTTTTAATTATTATTTTTAAACAACTATGTTTCCACTCAGCAATAGGAAGGTAATTTTAAGTGCAAATTTGTAACATGTCAGCTGTGAAGTATTGCACAGCAAGGACCATATTGTGTTGGAGGGACAGATCCCAGCCAACTCAGAAGTTTGTGTTTTGTTGGTTATTTTGTTTTAATTGAAAAGTATGGTCAGGGCTGCTTTGAGGAACCCTTATCAATTGCTGGGATTGATCAGACATTTATATATTCTTGGCTAAATACGATTCTTAAAGAGTAGTCTGCTAACCTAAGTTTAGTAGCTTTAGGCTGTTCCAACAGGCTTTAAGGTATAATGCAGTGAAATGTGTGCTGCAGTTACCTAAACTTAGTGATCAGAGGAGCTAAAAATACTTGCTTTAAAAAGGAAAGTTCATAATGTGATGATTATGCAGAGGTCAGACAAATGTTACCACACAGTTCAATCAGCACAGAAGCAGTCATCTTCATGGTGTGGATCTTGTCACAAAACAATAGAGCAGAAACAGTTTTGTATCTTTACTAGCTATAACAGTTGTCTCCATTATTCTAATGTGACCTGTTTGTTTGTGTATACAGTTTTAACTGAGTCTAAAAGAACTGGATAAATAGCCAAATGATGCAAGTAATTTGAAGTTCTGCACGTGTTGCAGAAGCAAAGTTTCAGCACAATTAGGTACCTGCCTCACCCAAAGCAAGCCTCTTTTTTTCTTTTTCCCATTTTAAAACACATCTGTTGTTCAAACAGCGTGTAGGTTTCTAGCTGATGGGTATTCCTAGTCATGATTTGTGGGTGTTTTCCTCACAGAATGTAAGACTGATTATGCTCACAACAGTAGCATGAAGAAAAAAGCCAAAAGAAAGTAAGAGCAAAGTGGTTATTTAGTGAAACTTACCTGGAATATTGTCCTAGTCTCCAATAAATTCTGGTTAAGATATTTCCTGTGTTACAGGTGATGTTTCCTCTTCCATTAGGTGTTTGGTCTTGTTCAGTCATCTAAGTATTATCAGCAAATTCTGTTACTTTTCTGTTCATATCTTCTTTGAGGTAATTTAATAATGGACTGTCTAGCTGATACCTAGACCACTTAACTGAACATTTCTGATTCCCATACCAATTCTTTCAAAGTTCCATCAGTGACTTCTCTCTGGTGTAGAATCATAGAATCATAGAATAGTTAGGGTTGGAAAGGACCTTAAGATCAT
>JBAFWW010044554.1:0-15711 GCA_036873685.1 Agapornis canus
GGGGGTTGGAACTGGATGATCTTAAGGTCCTTTCCAACCCAAACTATTCTATGATGCTGACGATGTTCTTTGTAATTTGTCTCTCAATATACTTTTGAGTTGTAATTAAAATTACAATGTATGTGGCATGAAACTTATTTCCACAGTGACTCAGATGACAGTAGAAAGGCTTTTGTACCTCTAAAAGAATGGCATCTCACATGGGGTACCTTGGTCAGGTAATGGTGTTGAAACTCTCATGTTTTGCCTCACAGTAAATATCTCTGTTCTTAAGAACCTATGCTCTTACTTTTCTCAATTGCCTTCTGATTTCATTAAGTATAGGTGGATTAAAATGTAGGAGATTATGATCAAGCTTTGAACCAGTATTCTTTTTTTAACCTCGATGAAAATAGAAACTGTTAAACTGCTTCCTTTTCACCTGCAGCCTGAGAAAGAACAGAGATTATTCGAACCTTTTAGAATGCAGTCAGGAGATTTTTTTGCTTCAGACTTCAGCCGCTTGATGTTTATTGTCGATAGACTCTTTTGTCCATTTGGTTGTCATGGTGGCTTTTCCTCAGAGGAAAAAGTTAAGCAGTTTTGACTTCTTATGCAGTAAAAAAGTAAAATCCTACTAGTTATCCAGACCAAAACCAATATAAAGGACATAGGTTCAAAGTGTATTTTTCTGGACAGTGCATTCTGTTTGGAGGCAGAAGAGCTGAAAACTCATTCCCTTGAGAGCTGGAGTACCAGCACAAGTGCAGAACAGTGCAGTGCTGGCAAGAGGAATGTGCTTATGCTTCCAAATTTATTTCTCTTTTGCTTGTTTCTGCAGGAATCAAGATGGGGACAATAAAAGCCCCCTGACTGGTGTGGGGGTTCAGATGTTAGTGCATGCCGGTATTGCATTTGGGGACTTTGAGGGTATGAGATTATTTAGTCAAAGGCAACATTTGCAAGTAACATTTTATAATACTGGAGTTGTGCAAACTTTACAGCACAGTTCTTTTTCATACACAGTTCTGCCTTCTTTTGTGGAAACAGCTCCATTACTCTGCCCTTTGCAGTGGATCCTTACTTTCCTGTTGCAATTAAGGGTGTAGTTTCCATTTTAAAGGGCTTTTAAAGCAAGATCATTAGAGGTGGAGTTCAAGCTTTATTTGGATTTTAAATTGATTCTTGAAACTGAATGTTAAGAGTCCAGTGATTCATAACATCTCATTTTGTGGCTGTGTTGGTGTTGGCTGTGTTAAGTCTGTAAGCAGCAAAGCACACAGCTGGTACTTGAGCGAGTAGCAATGCAGATAATGTGATCAAGGCAACAGGATGAAACCGCAGCAGGCTTAATGTTGAAGTGTAAAGTTAGCACCCTCATAGCTACGGTCTGTAGTTTTCTCCTGCATTTGTGTAAAAAAGGTCACTTTTTAGAGTCCCTTGAACATGACACGATGCAGAGTGCTGTTTATTCAAATGAATCTTTCTGCCCTTTCAGGTCTCTGCAGTGAGCTCATGATAGTCACTACCAGTGTTTCTAGACAGAAGTGATGGAGGCCTTTTCTGTTTGGCTCTCTGTTGCCCTTTGATAACCTGATCTTTGATGGGAGAAAATAAGTGCAATGAAGAATTAAAGAGGAAAGCAGAATTGCTTTAATAGAGGACAGCTCTTGGTCTGCATCTGGCAGTGTTGAGCCACTTCGATTTGAGACAGATAGGTGTGTGCCACAAGGTCCTTGTTGGTCATGCAGAAGCAGCCCCTGAGCTCCTCAGGGACAGTCCTGCACAAGGTGTGGAGCATGGGGGAGAAGGAAAGGAAAGAAACTTGGTTTTGGTCCCCTGGCCCTTGTCTGCCTTGCCGTGTGCTCCAGGATGCGTTACTGAAAACTCTGTTAGTCCTGTGTGGATGACTTTGGCAGCATCTGCGTTGCCAAGTGAACTGCTTGAGGCTGCATCCAAATCACTGCAGACTGCCTAGTGCTCAGTCACAGGTTTTTTCTGCCCCCAAGCCTCTCCAGTCCCAGGACATTAATGTAAGAGCTTCTGCAGCTCCTGTTTCTCTCAACTTGTCTGAAAGAAGGTGAAGGCATGCTGGGACTTGTCACACTAGTATGGTATAGTATAACTGAGGGGATGTGCCGTGTGCCTGGGGTGACTGGAGGGCAAGGGATTTGACCAGAGAGGTAGGAGAGGGCATCACACATACAGTGACAATGTACATTGGAGGGAGTCAAACGGGGAGAGCTTGCTTGCCTCTGGCCTCTTGGGAAAGGGTCCTTGGCATCGTTTATCCTTGGAAACACACCTGAGACTTGGTTTTGGTTGGATCTAGTTGGCTTGCTTTGTTAGAGGCTGGAAAGGACCTGATGCATATGCAGTGGGTGGTCAAAGGCCCAAGAGTGAAATGGAGAGCCTAGATGTTTGACAGAATGGGCAGATGTACTCTCCACCACTTACGGGTTGGTGATATGTATGTTTATATAGAACACTTGTCACCCACTGGTTTCAGAGGCTGTGCCCTCCTGTTTTGGAGGCTTATGATAAGTTGGGTTTGTTGATATTTGCTGTAAATTAATCTACATCAAGTATGGTTTTTATGTCCTGTAAACAGGGAGAACAATGGTTGGTTTGTTAACTGAAAGGAGAGGAAGAGGCAGATTTCCATGTGAACAGAACAGCCCATCCCTGTTGTGTGAGTGGCTGTTGAGAATCCTAATGAAATAGAAAGCAGCTTGCATGGCTGTCAAGGCTTTTTTTCTTCATTCTTTATTTACACTACAAAGAAAATGAAATTGCTGGTACAGGGGAGGGAAAATACACTCCCCCAAAGCTTGACAGGGCCACAATTGCAGCTGTCTTAACTGTTCTCCCCCCACTCTTCCCCTGTGGTAGTATGATTATGGGGAAATCATGTCTGCCTTTGTCTGCTTTGCATACAGGTAGTGCTTCCAACCTTTATTTTGGAGAAAAGATCCCTGCTGGAGATGTATGCAAATTTCATGGCCCATCCAGACCTGTTTTTGTCAATTGCAGCTGGAGCCACTCCTGAGGAAAGAATTATCAGCTTTGTGGAGTATTATCTAACAGCTTTTCACGAAGGCCGAAAGGGAGCGGTTGCCAAGAAGCCCTATAACCCCATAATCGGTGAAACCTTTCACTGCTCCTGGGATGTGCCTAAAGATAGAGTGAAAGCGTTCAGAACTAACGGTGCCTCCACAGTTTCTAAGGAACCAACCAAGGAGTTTGGCCAGGACCAGGCCACGTGCTACAAGCTGAGGTTTGTAGCTGAACAAGTGTCCCACCATCCACCAATATCTTGCTTTTACTGTGAGTGCAAAGAGAAGAAAATGTGTGTGAACGCTCACGTGTGGACCAAAAGCAAGTTTATGGGCATGTCAGTAGGTGTTTCTATGGTAGGTGAAGGTAAGAAATACTCTTTTACTTCATTTTTTTTGAGCTAACGTGTCAACACAACAGAAATCCAGATACTTCCCTGCTTGCTCTCCCTCTCACCTTTCCTTTGACCCTTGTGGCTATTTATTTTGTGAAGTTTGGAAGTAAAATTGCAGGGTTCATCCAACTTCTTTTCTGCCCAGACAGAATGTGCACAGTCCATATGTGTACTTACATTTTTGTGGTTCTGTTAACATGGGCTGTACTTCAGACAGAATGAAGTTGCAGTAGCAAGTGGCTACTAAGAGCATATTCTGTGAGACCAGTTTTATTTGTCTTGCTCACTTTTAAAATGATCTGTGGTTTGGTATGTGATGGTTGCATAAGGGGAACAAAGCAATAGGAAAACTCCACATTTTTACTTAAGCCAAACGTTCTTTTTTCTCATAGCTTCTGCAAAGAATCATGGTTTATGTGGTGTGCACAAAGTTAGTGTTTTACCTCATGCTTTATAGAAAGTCATGCAGTCAAGGTGTAAGTCATGATTTGCTATATCACACGTGCATAGACTGCTTTATGGTAAGTCACTGCTCAACATGAATTCAGAAATACAGGGCATTGTAACAGATTCTTCATGAGTCGTGTGAGCTGATGAACACACCCGTACCAGTGTCATTACTGACTGCTAACGTTTCTAAGCAGTTCAGTCCCTTTTGTTGTTTGAGGGTAATTCCCTGTGTGTGGCTTGTGGTGTTTTGTCTTAACTGGTTTTTAGACTGTAGTCTCAGAAGGACCAGGACAACTTAATGGCAAATGCTTCTTTTTGTCATCATTATGTTAAACACTATGATGTTAAAGGTACTAAAGAAGTAGAGTGGGCAATTAGGTTTTGCACATTAATAACAACAATACAATTATGGTAAAAACATACAGATATGTTCTGCTGTTTCTACTAGCTAGAACTAAAGAACAAATCTAAATAGTAAAAGAGGCTACAGGGGCTTCTTTTGTGATGGCAATATATTCCCTTTTTTTACAGAAGTGCCCTATAACTTCCTTGGCTACTTAATTTGATAGTATGGTGATAGCTAAAGTCTGTAAGAGCACGGCTGTTTCCTTCTTCCTGTGACTTAGATATTTTGATTTTAATATGGAGTTAGTGGAGTTGGGAAAGGAGTGTCAGAAGGGAAATCAGTCCTCCTGTCTCCTGACTGTACTGCTGCTAGCCTGACTCACTGTTTAACTTGCTGCGTTTTTCAGGTGTATATAAATTTCTACTACTGTTGTTCTCAGCGAAGGGAGCTATTTAATGGGAATAAAATCAAACACAAAGTCACTTATGGTTATGTAGGAGTAGGGAAATTTCTTTTCCTTGTTGCTAGCGCACAGTTCTCTGGGATTGAGGGTGTCTGCTGTGGGGATTACTTAAGACTTCAAAGTCCTGATGTGTCCCAGTTTTGAGAGACAGAGTCTAGAAATGAACCACTTCCCTACCCCAAGGATAGTTTAATGTGTGCTCCTGAGACTGAGTTCTCCCCTGACTGCTTTTGTTTTCAGGATCCTGGAGATGTCCCAGGAGTAGAGGCGGGCTTTGAGGAACATCTGCAGTGGTGAACCCTTCTGCTGCAGGCTTTACTGCGGTCTTTATGATGGGGATTTTGGGAGGAGGTTTGGTTTACCAATTTATAGTAATCATTTGTCTTGTTCTGTTCATGTAAGTGGTGCTGGACATGCAGCCTGATGGTTGCCCATGGCAGTGGTGGAGTCACCGTCCATGGAAGTGTTCAAAACCCATGTAGATGAGGCCCTCATGACATGGTTTAGTGGTGGCCTTGGCAGGGCTGGGGTAATGGCTGGACTTGATGATCTTAAAGGTCTTTTCCAACCCAGCTGATCCTATGATGACGGTATTTCTGGGAAGTGACAGAGAAGCCTCACTGCAGCCCATGCATTTCTCTTGCATGTTGAGGACTGGCAATGGGCAGGAAGAAGCTGTCCTGCTGAAGCTTTTCTATCATCTGAAAACAGGCAGCCTGAAACGGGCAGCCTCAGGTTTAAAACGCTTGTTTTGCAGTGTGGTTTCTTCAGTTTTGAAAACATGAAGTCCCAGGGAAGTCCTCAGAATTAAGCTGGCGACACTTTGTGAAGCTGCCCAGGAATCAGAATCTACTGCAGACGTCTCTTTCTCATGTGCTGCATGAGTATAAATCCTGTAGTAGATTGAAGTCAGCATGAGCGTGGGGAACAGGTTGCTGAACCAAAGGCACTGGGCTCACAGTGTGCAAACCCTGTGCCTGTATTTACACATCCAGTAATGCAGGCCTGGTATTTTTTTTAACGTGAAATACAATTTGAAGGATTTTCCTTAGGGACATTTTATGCACTACAGAATTTCACATGGGGTGAGTTAGTCCAGCGAAGGGCACACGGTGGAAAGACAAGCTATGCTGTTAGTCAGAAGGTGTATGAAAGTGGTTCAGATAGGTAGAAACAAAGTTCCCTACTAGGAGAAGCTTTCTGACAACAGGGTTGCCTGCTGAGGTTGTAGAATCTTACTTCAAACTGAAAACTGGATTCAACAAGTGTCTCAGGAATGGCTGACCCCCGTACTAATTCAGGTATCTATCAGAACACTTTGGTTTGACTTGTAATTTTGTTGTGGCCTTAGTGTTGAATACAAACAACTGGGATGCTCTCTATGGAATCGTTTTGTATGTGCCCTTCAAGGAATTCAGTGAAGCTTTTCCTACCACCGTTGGCTTTTACAAGAAAGCCGTTGTACTGAATGTTGGGACCTGTATTGTGTGAGGAACACGCTGGTCATGGCTCTGTGGTGGTTTTTGAAAGGGTCACAGTGTCCTTAGATGTACAGAGCGTGTTGCTTTTTATGCTATGTTGTTAGAATAGCATAAACCTCTTGTTAGAATAGCACAAACCTCTTGTTTGGATAGCACTGTTGGTAGAAGCAGCAGTGGTTATACTGAAGTAGGATGTTGTAGAAGTAGAAAGGCTTCTACAAGAGTTGGAAGCGTATGGAGATATGAGGACAGTGTGATCCTGGCATAGAGTATAGCTCAGTATCTCAATTGTACAATTTTCAGTGTGTGTTGCACCTCAGAGTGAATAAGATTTTTTTCCTTTATCTCTGATGTTTGTTTGCTGATTCAAAGTAAGTATCAGTTGCAGAGATGCAGAACAAGTAGGAAAGCATGACTGGAAATCCATGCAAGATGCTGTTTGATAATCTAGCCCTCCATCTGTGGTTATGAAGGGTCTAAATCTGGCTTGCTAATGAAATGTCTCAATTTTTTCTTCACTATGTATCAACTTCCCATTCTTCAGAGTAGTCAGCACTGAGTTTCCTCATGAGAAAGCTACCCTGAATAGAAGAGAGGGTATTTTGCATAAAAGAATTCATGTTGCATGAGCAGCCCCTAATTCTGGTTAACTGTGAGAGAGTGAGGGAGAAGACCATGTAGTGAATAGGATCTCATTAAGATTTAAAATAGTCAGGGACGAGAGAGTCAATGTAAATATTTGATGGCTTTGTTGCATGGTCCAAAGAATCTTTAGATACTGGTTGTAGAATGAAACAGATCCTGGTTGTAGGATAAGGATGGAAAGTTGGTAAGTGGAAAAGGCTGTGGTGAGCACATCTCAGTGTGGGCAGGGCTTGTTCCTTTTCTGCTCTTGGATTTTGTTCCAAAGCTACAACATCCAGCAGAAAGTGTCACCTTTGACTCACAGGTTAATTTTACAGAGAACATGGAGTAGGTTTAGGTGGCTTACTCTGTATTCTCAGGTGGCTGGTTATGGCTTGTGTTTTCACTCCTGCTATCTTAAGTGTTTTAAAAACTAGTGAGGTGTAGGCATCCAGAAATTACCTTTTAAATTGAAATCAACCTTGAAAAGATTTGATAGGATGTTCTTCCCAGGGTAAATCTAAACGAGAGCAATAATGTTCTTTTATTTGGGTTTTTCTGTTCAAGTATCTGTATGTGTGTGCAGATGTTCAGGTCTGTAATTCCCATTCCTGAGGCATTAGTGACTTCTCAGTTTACCAGTCCCAAAGATTTACTGCTCTGTGCCACTAGAGCTACCTAAATATTTCTCCAGGGCTGGTTTTTGTACCAATATTTTTTAGCCCATTGGTTTCAGAACAGTTTCCATATGGCGTGACACTTACTATTTGATTTGCAAATGGCTCCAGTCTTTGGAAAACGAGCCGTGCGGCACAGCTCACTGGAATCACTGTGAGATGATAAGAGCCTGGCTCTGGCATCTCATGTTTCCCCATTGGAACCTGATGCTCTATACTTGTGTGGGGTTCATGCCCACGTAACTGTTTTGCCCTGTTAGGAACAGTGCAGAGGGAGTGGAGAGCCTGTCAGATTAGGAAACTGCCCAAGGCTGTTTGTGTCCCATTGAGTGCCATTTGTTGTTTGGATCAATCTCCATACAGTCAGTGGGAAGCATTGAATTCCACATGCCTCTTCTGCAGCTCATTGATCCAGAGCCCTCTCTGGATATTTTGTCAGTGTGCATTACTGGAAAATAAAGGCACCGAGCTGCAACATTAGTGAGGGACGTGTAAAAACCAGATAGGGGAAAACATACGTCACGAGCATCACTTCTTTTAATGCAGGCTGAGGAGCCATTGGAAGGAGCATGACTGTGAATATGTTGCCTTAGTAAAAGGCAGGAGCAAACAGTGTGGAGGACATTGCAAGGGGGACTTTCAGAATTCCACATATGTTTATAAAATAGTCTCTCTTCTGTGTGGGATTTTGTCTCGTAAACTAGATTGCAAAATCCACTGTTCCTCCCTGGGTACTTAATCGGGTGCATTCTTCCATGCATAACAACTGCCTGTAAATACTTCAGATTTCTTTTTCTTTAAGGGAATTTGCAGTTTCCAGAATAATTCGTTGCTGTGGGAGAAGGAAATGTGACAGAAAATGGGAGAGTCTTCTTTTCATGTGTATTTACATACAGCCATTGTTAAGGTAAAAACCCAGTGCGGAAACAAGAGAAGAAAAACAGACGGTGTGTTTTTAAAGATCAGTCCCAGTGTGATGATATGTAAAAGCAGATCTTAAAATGTTAAAAATAACTGTTAGATTTGACTTTTTTTCTGCCTTTAACTTCTCTGCAGGGTAGGGCTTGAAATCAAATGGTGGTAGCAGTTACAGATGCTCAGTGTCATTCTGGCTTCCTCTTCCCTAAGAGAGCATGGGTCTCAGTTACAGTCATGGTGCTGCAGAAGCAGTCTTCATGGTGCTTCAGTTAATGAGGTTTTGCATGTGGACAGTGCAAGTGATGGAATGCAAAGCTAACAGTTTGGTTAATACTAAATGTAGCATCAATTGTGGATATTTCAAATGCTCCCTTTGTTCTTGTTTAGATTGCAGTTACTGAGCTGGAATCATGTTTCAAGTGAAATAGCACATCATTAAAAATGTATTTATTCAGGTATTTAAAGAATTCAAAAAGTATGCTCCCAGGTGCTAAAAATACTGCCAAGAGCTGGGTTCAGTGTTTAATATCTAACCTGCTGTGGTAGTTAAACATTTACATTGAAGGTCACTGCTGTTATTTGCTGCTCGCTTTTCCATGTGCTTTGGCAGTGTTCATTAGAGCTCCCTACCACTTGAGCATGGGGGAAAAAAGCTATTGATCCCATCAGAGAGCCAAAAGCAAAGCTACACTAACACAGAGGGAATTATGTTCACTGTGGCAGTGATGGTCAGATGGCTGGACCTGGGCAAGTCAGAGGCTCTGGAGAAGCTCCTGTGAAGGTGTGGATCATAAATACAGTGAGGTTCTCCCCCCAGGAGTCAGCACCACCCCTGCCCACCAGGCAAGGGTTAGACCTTCTGTCTAACAGAAGAACCTATCACCAGTCATGAAAGCCTCCCAAATTGCCATGTTGGATGCTGATGCTTTTTGACCATGTGAGGATCATGTCTGTGCTTAGACCATTGAGATGGGAAACGTGACCTCATGGGTACCTGCACAGGCCATTTCCCACACCTGGCTGCTACTGCATGTCTGTTGGTCGTGACTGGCATGAAGAAGGGGGAGAATAAATGGGAAGAGGAGGAGAAAGGGAAACTGGCAGGATTGAGTCTAAAAATGTCTTCACAGAGAGGTGCTCAGGCACTGGAACTGGCTGCCCAGGGCAGTGCTGGAATCACCGTCACTGGAAGTGTTCAAACACCATGTAGCTGAGGCCCTCAGTGACATGGCTTAGTGGTGGTCTTGGCAGCCCACGGGTAATGGTGGAACTTGATGATCTTAAAGGTCTTTTCCAACCCAGCTGATCCTATGATTCTATTTAGAAAATGCCTGCCTGCAGATTGCCAGGCTTCCTTTCTGCATGTGATCATGAGCTTTCCTTGATCATTTTTGAATGTCATCACTAGGTTAAAAGGCTGTTGCTCATTAAGTTACTGTCACTGCACCATCCATTTAATGAGTTTGCTAAGCAGAGTTGTCTTTCCAAGTAAAAGTTCTTCCTGGCTGCATATCCTGGGTGAGCTGGGTAGTTCAGCCTCCCTGCAGTGTGTTCAGCTTGGGTTTACCTGCCAGTATGGAGCCAAGGAACCTGGAGGCAAAACGTGTGTATTCCAGCTGTTTCCTGGATGTTCCTGCTTGTGAGGGGTCAGCACAAGCGGCATGAGCAACTTGCTGAGGCAAAATGATGGCAGGTACTTCTAAGGCATTGCTTTTCTGTGTCTGTGCTTGACTGTGCCAAACTCACTGCAGGAGATTTACTGGCTGTGTTGTGCTGGCAGGCTGAGGTTGCAGGAGATCCGAGAGTAACTGCATAGAACTGGTCTGGTTTGCAAAAGATGTTTTCCTGTGGCGCAGAAGCCATGAGTTGTAGGGCTTCCTGTGCCTGTGCTGGGTGCTGTTAACTGGAGCCAATGTTTAAGATGCTGATTCTGCTCAGAGCTCTGTGCTCTAAGATTTTGACTGCTTTCTAGGTTTGTGTTTTCATACAGCATTGAGGGCATGTTTGCATGTTGGCAGTCCTGTTTGGCGCTTCTTCATCATTGCATGCTAGATCACTTAGCGGAAGTATTGCTGTGATACCCTTAAACACATAGACTAACTAGTCAGTACTGCTACTAATGTGTTCTTCCCCTGCCTGCCCCAGGGTGAAGGCAAATTGGCTCAGGCTCATCTTGTTTTTAAACAGATACTATTACTTGCCAAGATCTGGGTGTTTTCCAAATAGTTCTGGGTTCTGAGTGCTTCCTGTGATGGGTTATTTTTAATCCCTGCTATGAAAAATTCAAAGCTGCAGTTCTTGCCTTTAGGCAGTTATTAAATGGGGGGCAAAAGAGTGTAAATCTCTAATCAAAAATATACTGTAGATACTCGCCATTATTTAATTCTGTGTGTAAGGTTTAAGGTGCTCTTCACCTGGTCCTGCTCTTTGTCATCCTGAAGCCCGAACTACAGCTATGGTGGGGATGGGGCTGAATCCTTAACCTCAGGAGATGCTAAGAGCAGATCAGATGTGCAGTCTTAACAAATTACTATTGCTGCTGCTGCTGCAAGTTGTTTTTAGTTGCAGCCCCATAATGTTGAGGGTGGAGGAACCTTTACAATTTGTGGGTGGCTTCCTGAAGCTTGTTTCCCAGTTTATGTGGGCTAGACCTTGGGATAGCCGCTTACGCCCCACCAGTAAGAAGTGAACCTGGTCATGTCTGATTGAATGGAGAACCAAAGAGTCCTTTGGCTGTGCTCATATTTGTTCTGGAGAGAGATGAGCTGATGCTGAGTGAGTATCCAGTGTGGTGGGTTGTAAGCAAGTGTTACTCTTCCCCAGCTTTAAGGGTTGTCAGTAACACAAAATAACTAACACAGTCAGATTCTGTGCTAAGCCCTTTGGTACCACGGGAGTTGCCAGGGTTCACATTCAGACCGTGTGCTGCTGAAAAGGTTTGTTTGAAGAAGGAGGACAGACTTCTCCTCAGCAGACAGTGCCCTTCCTCAAGGGGAGTTGCCTGTTGTGCACTTTGTGGAAGTCCATTTTGGTGGCATTGTTTGTCAGTGACTGTCAGATCTTACCGGGGAACTTCCATAGTTTCACTTCCAACCTTCTTCCTAAACAGGTGTTCTTCATTTACTGGAACACGAAGAAGAGTATGTTTTCACCCTGCCTAGTGCCTATGCTCGCTCCATACTTACGATCCCATGGGTGGAGCTTGGAGGCAAAGTCAACATCACTTGTGCCAGAACAGGCTATTCTGCTACGGTCACATTCCACACCAAGCCGTTCTATGGAGGGAAGGTCCACAGGTACTGGAATTGCTGTCTTAATCATGTTTATCTGCTACTGGATTTCAGTGCCAAGAGGCTTGGGCATCTGTTTGGTTCTTCTCTTGGAGGATTTTATAGACAGATATCTGAACTTCTTTTCCTATTTGTGTCTGGGTTGACTTGGGGCTTTGGAGCACAGTTTATTGTAGTTATGTTTTATATCGTTTCGCTGAATTGGCTGTATTTCTCTCATTGAACTAAAGTAAATGTATTCTTCCAGCCTTTGTTGCTTGTAAAAATGGCTCTAAGTGCAGGACCAGAACAGGCAGTGTTTCTGCTGCACCAGCGGCTGCTGCTGTGTGGTTCTTGGAGATGAATTGGTATTCCAGGTGGAGGGAGCTCCTGCCCATAGCAGTAGCTCCCTGCTGGGGACTCCTGCTCCTGCACCAAAACTCCAGATGATGAAAATGTTATTTATGTGTCTCTGGTTCCCCTTTATTAAGGGTGCGGAGAAGCACTGTGCGAGACAGTTTCTGCCTTAACTCCATGCTCAGGTTGATGGTACAGTCATTAAAGGACCTTGTTGTGTTGTGGGCTGTAGCAGTATCCATGAGAAGCTGCGCTTCTGAACGGTTACCTCTGCTTTACTTCGGTTGATCTAATTATTCCCCCATATGTATATATGTTAGTCTCAATACAGTGCTCCAGCAAATACCACCATGGGCTGTTTTGACAGGGGCTTTTCTGAAAGTTGTAGATTAACAATTGGTGCCATCAGGGTGAGGGAAAACTGGGGCAGTTTGTGCGGTATTAATGTGATCATTTAACAACTCAGCTGAGTTTGCAGATTGCTTGACATGGCTTGCAGAAGCACATGTGCATGGCCATAAGGTACACACACATGAAGCTTCTCCCTGTATTTTGGGATTGCAGTCCTGCCTATCTACTTTGCTCACTCTCAGACCAGTTCTTGAACTACTGAGGTGGCTTTAATCATTGCCTCCCAGCAGCTGAAAAGTAGACTTGCACAGCTAAAGAAGAAAACAGAGGTACCTGAAGTCTCTGACAGTGGTGTCTGACATCGTTACGCTGAGGTGCTAAAACAACACAGGGGCTGGAAATGTGGCATGGATGTCAGGAACTGTTCTTCAGGCTGACGAGGTGAACAGCTCTGGGTTAGAGCAGTGTCAGAGTTTGAAGCTGTGTTATGGCTGTGCTTTGGGAAAATGTTGTCCAGTGCTGTGTTAGCAAAGCTTCCTTGGGTTGGGTCCTTCCTTCTGGAGACAGTGTCAGTACTGTGCTTGGAAAATGGCTGTGGAGATGTAGAAAGCTGCCTGTAGCCTTAGCTGTGGTAGTGCTTTCCTATGCTGATAGTAAGTGGTACCAGTTATTTCTGTGGTCTTTTTTTCTTCTTCCCTCTTGAATTAGGGTTACAGCCGAAGTGAAACACAGCCCCACTAACACCATTGTATGCAAGGCACAGGGAGAATGGAATGGGACGCTGGAATTTACTTACAGCAACGGAGAAACCAAAGTAATTGACACCAACAAACTGCCCGTTATCAGGAAAAAGATCAGGCCGATAGCAAAGCAAGGCCCACTGGAATCCAGGTAAGGCCAGAGGTGTTAGTGTTCTGCTTCCAGACCTCCAATGAGAGCCAAACAGGGAGGCAAAGTGCAGTTGTAAATGGTGTGGTTCACGAACGCCTCGCTTGCTGCAGCACATTAGTCTAGGCACAAGCAGCTGAAGCTGTGTATTGGTTCTGTGGACATAAGTTACATTATAGTGACATGTACATCAGTTCTGTGGAGGGGGAACATGATTGTATGTGTTTTAATGAGCACTTGGAAAATGGCAATGCAGTGTTTTCAGCTGCTGCTTTGAGTGATGGTAACATGGTAGCCAAGTTAATCTGATGCAAGTAATGTTATGTCTTATAATTTACACTGGAAATACATGGATTGTATATTTTGATTATATATATATATGTATAAAAATATGCAAAGTGTGATGCAGTATGAGATACAAATACACACACATGTGCACCCACATCATGTGCCTCTGATTAGGTACATTAGAACAAAACTCACACTGTTACTGTCAATAACTGTTGATGCTTATCTTTAGAAAAACCAGTATTTTTATTGCATTTCAGAATATTCTTTGAGAATTCAAAACCATGAGTTAAGCTTCATTCTATTGCCTGTACATGTGTTCTCTTTGGTGTAAAAGTTGTGTCTCGAGTCAGGGTGCAGGGACAAATATCATTTTGGTACTTTCTAGACATGCTTCCTTATCACAAACTCATCTTTCCCCCGTAGCTTTGGAACAGAAAGGTTGGAGTAAGTAAGGAAGCCAGTAGCTCTGCAGTGTATTTATTGGGGCTTTTCTGGACACTAGTAAGCAAATTACAACTTAGGTGGTGTTTCTGCAGGAGATACAGTGATTGGATTGTAATCAGAAACTCATTCACTTCAACATCCCAGGAAGTATGGGAAAGCTGCAGCTGGTTTCTTCTCAGTATTTTTCTGGGCTGATGCAGTGTGAGAAGGCTTCGAACCTGAATGCTGTCAGTCGTGTGAAAACCAAGTTTGGTTGTACACTGGGAATTATTATTAACTGGAATTTGAGAGCACAGACCTAGAAGGCTCCCTAGAAGCAGTGCACCAACTCCTCTGTTGGTAACCTGGTAGGAGCAGTCGGTGTCCCAGTGTAATGTACTCTTGGCTTGTGGCTGAGATTCTCTTATAATTCACAACTGTCACTGCAGATAAATGCAGAATAAACACATGTTGTCATATGGGGGTTTATCATCAGTAAGGAATGTGAACAGGAAATGGTAAACATAAATCCCTCTGCTGTGAGAAAAAAGCTTAGGTTGTGGAGAGTCGGGAACATGAACTAAAGCGATCAGAACATTAACTTGCAAAACACTGGGAGTTGAGGGAATTGGAGAATCTGGTCCACAGATGCAGTGACCATCCCGGGAGAGTGATGGTTCACAGCTGTATGATTGCAGAAGCAGCACGGAGAGCAGTGTCAGGCCACCTCTCCCCATACTGTGGCCACTGAGAAGTGCTCTCATGCTGTCACTTGTGCTCCTTCTCCACCACACAGGCACCTCTGGCAGCACGTCACCAGCTCTCTGAAGGAAGGCAATATTGATGCAGCCACAGAGCACAAGCACCACCTTGAAGAGAGGCAGCGAGCAGAGGAGAGGCAACGTGTGGCTCTTGCAGCACAGTGGAAACCAAAATACTTTGCCAAAGAGGTATTTCTGTTGCCTTATTTCAAAGGCCCTGTAGCATGTTTCTGTGTACAGGAGGATGTTAGGGACAGATCAATGTGCCTGTGGTTTTTTACCACTGACCCTTGTAAATTCTGTTTTCACCAGAGTCTGGCCCATAAAGAAGAGCAGTGGGATTTTCCATGTCCATATTGTAAACTAGTTTACTTTCCTTCAGTTAGATTTGAACCTGGATTTTTGGTACCTAATATCAGGCACTTAAAGATGGTTTTTATCCTAAAATCCACATCCTAATTTGCAAGTGCTGTGTACTCATAACCCCTGCTAATCCTGATCTCAGCAGAGTAAAGTGAATATGGTCTAGGGATATTTGTCCAGTGTAACTAAGCATGGACATCTGAAAGTCTTGGGTTTCATCTGCTTGGAATGAAACAGATTTTAAAGTGTGTCTTTGCCCTTTCCCAGAGGAAAGGGGAAGGGAACTGACTGAGAGAGTTACTATGTGACTGTGTTGTCACATTAGCCACTATGACCAGCAGTTTAAACCAGCAATTCATCTCATTGCTTCTCTTCCCCCTTGCAATTTTTCCCTCCTGCCCAAATTATCTATCAATTGATTAACCACAGACTTTTCAGATCCCAGGGGCTGGTTTCTTGTGTTGATGAGAATTATTTTAGCTTTATGTGAATCTACGCCAATCCTGTAAGTATAAATCTCATTAGCAAACTCTCCCTAATTTTCTTGCAGGGTGATGGTTGGCTATACTTGAATCCTCTCTGGAAGACCCAGTGATGGGATAGAGCAGTTGCCTCCTAA
>JBAFWW010044554.1:15721-51594 GCA_036873685.1 Agapornis canus
CTCCTAACTTTATCTTGAAGGCATTAAAATGATACAGTGAATAACCTGAAGATGTCATTGAGTAGGTCCTGTTATTGGAAGATACCCACGGGAAGCTGTGTACTGTGAATGGGGCATCTCAAAACGACGACATTCACAATTTATTCAGGAGCCATGTTGTGTGTATGGGTACATGGACACACACACACATCCATATGTTATACACACAGTGTGTATACGCTTGTGTGTGGATTATTTACACTACATGTAAACAAGTTTAAACACTAACAGTGAATCAAAGACCTTTTCCTCTAAGTGTTAGGGCACAGGCCTCCAGCTGGCCCCTGCTGGGGCTCCCCGAGTTCTGCACTTGCAGGATCAGGCCTATGCTAGTATGTAAGAAAATACTTTTTTATTAGTTAAGGTTTTTCTATTTTTCACTTATGCCAAAAATGTTTTGCACTTAAAATGTGATGTGTCACTTAATGGCTGTCATTCTGTCTGAACAGGCATTGAGTAACTCACTTTGACATTAAGAATGATACACTGATGGCATCCTTCCTCTTTGGGATGCCAATTCAAGAGCATGTTTCTGGTCACTTAGGAGTGTAAATTTTCAGCCATCGTGTAAGAAGTAGCAATACCTTCTCAAGAGCATTGTTCACACTCACCCGCTGAGTCCCAGCTGTTTCCTTTGTTCACACTTCCAGCTGTTGAACAGATCTGGTCACCAGCGAGCCAGCTGCTTGGGTGATCCTCATCTTGTGGTGCAATGTTCTGGGTACTATTGCGCCACTGCTTTGGGTTACATGTTCCACTAAATCCCTTCTGGCAGCTGTAGCTGTGATGTCCAGCTCAGCCTTATTGCAGGCTTTTACCCCATGTAAGAGGCGCTGCACCTGAGCATTCCCTGCCTTGTCTTTGAAGTTAAACCACTGCTCAGAGGCGAGGCTGTGTGCTGAGGTGGGTGATGCTGGGCTGGAGTCCTGTCCTGCTGTGCTGCTGGGGTCGGTGAGGGCCTTCCCCACTGGCTGAGCAGAGCATTGCTCAGGGCAGTCAGACCCAGCTGGTGGGCTCAGAGCCCCTCATTCCATGTGAGGGCTCCAGGCACACCATGTGTGTGGTTGCTTCTGCTTTTGACCTGGTTGATTTCAAATGACATACTTGGGTGAATGGTAGAACTAGCCTTCTTTGATGAATGATTTTCTGATGCAAAAGTAACAGGCTGGCTAATAGTTACAGCAACAAAAACTTTATTAATGAAGCAAACAAAATGGGATATAGTTAGTTTTGTAAAGCAAAAAAGGGAAACAGTCCTATAGCTTGATCTGGCTTTGTAAGGTGACCACTGTGACACTGAGGAAGTAGATTCCAAAAGTGTGTGAAGGCTTTGTTGCTTTTTAGTTGGCATTTGTTGAGAGTGAGAGGAGCAGCAACAAAAGGCAAATGTAAATGTGCTGATTTCTGCTGAGCCCTGTCAAGAAACCACTCTGTTTTCTAATGCACACTAGTGTAGGCCTTTCCATAGTACTGATTAATTTTGTGCCTTTTGTCTTAACACAGTAACTTTTGCTTTCTATGTGACACAAATATCTTTTAAGTCAAAGCGCTGCTTAGATCTGTTCTTGTGTGTCCTGCGTTCCCTCATTATCTGTCTGGTAGACGTGACAATCCTTTCAGCAACTCAAGGGGCTGCTCAGAGGGGTGTGCACAAGGAAACACACCAGTAGTTGTTCAGTTGGACGTAACAGTTGTTAATAGATCTTTATGTTCAAACGTCAGGTTCCCATTTGATGCAGCTGTGGCTGCTTTTTCCTACTAAATGCTATTTTGTCTGCTTGTATTTCCTTGGTTTTGCACATTAAAAAGATCCATGTTATGAATTATGTAAATCCTATTTTTAAAAGAAATGTGGACAGTATGAGCTAAGGGGAAAAAGAGAATCTTATTTTTAGGAATAGTTGATGTTTTATTTGTAACAAAGCCAAAATGATGCCATCATACTCATCACTGAACTGCCACAAGTATTGTCAGGAAAACGTGTACTTCATCGCCTGCAAGAATTAGCTTTCTAATGGAGCATCTCCTGCTCTAGAGGTCAGTCTGATAAGTAACCAGAAGTATTCATATGGTTTGTAATAGTGTCACAAAGAACAATTGAAATGCAGAATTGAACATGTGGAACATCCTCGGCTTTCACACACCAAAGAACAAGCCACAGACGCACTATAAAGAGCCATGGAAAACCCCCCTCCATCAGGCGTGCAGGCCTGCACTCCTGGAAGAGTAAGCCTCTTTCAGCTTCGGTGGTAGGAATGTCGAGGCTACAAAAGTACTGTAGCCATTCTTTAAGGAGAAATTGGAGTAATTTTATGCTTGTAATCTATTGAAGTTTTCCTGTCTGCATGGTTGGCTGTTTCTGCATGCCCAGAACATTTCACTTCCATTCAGATAGATGTTTTGTTTGGTTCTGCTGCTGTGAAGAACCTGCTGATGTTTCTGCCGTTGCTTTTCCAAAGTAACTTGGGAGAGGCAGCCACAAAAATGGCTTTCTGAAAAGATCCCATCAGCAAAGAGATTCCAGAACCAGGTTCACACGTTGTCATTTTCCTGTATGAGGCTGAAAATAAACTATTCATAAGCCTTACTCTGTAGGTTGTTCCAATAGCTGTCTTGGACTTGCAAGTGAGTGTTTTCCAAGTAGCCAGTGTACATACCTCCACATGTGCTTCAGCTGTGTGTGTGTGTGCACACTGTGGAAAACCTATGCAACCTTCTTCTTTCTCAAGTTAGGGATGTTCAGAAGGAAACTTTTTAACTTTATAATTTCAAAGATGCTCTGGCAGGCCCTCCTGATTTGCCTTCCTTTCATAATTTGTGACTTTAAGATGAATAAAAGATTTGTTTCATTTAGTAGTGGGATGCCCTTTCTCTTTCCACTGAAGCCTTAGTGAGCTGGTACAGGTGCCTCAGGAGCAGTTCATGTGGCTCTGATGGAAGTGATGTTTGAGCTAATTCTGGGTTTGTTGTTAGGGTTTTCTGCCCTGCTCATGCTACCAGACACCACAGAGGTAAGTTCCTGTTTATACTGGACAGCACTGCTCAGAGAGAACAGGCCTGGCACCATCACAGCTCTAGGAGAGGCTAGGCTACAGATGCTTGCTTTGACAAAAAAGAAGTGAAGGTATTCCCTTGTTTCTGAAAATCTTATTTCATTTAATCCTTGTCCTGAACAGAGATTCTTGGTTAGATACTGCTTGAAATGCAACTCTGAATGTTTGCAGCATGGGACACTTGCAATGGGAGGAAAAATGTGCTTAGGAGGAAAAATGGATCCTGGTCAACAATTTTCAAGTGCTAGCTAATGCAGTTCTGGTTTATTTTAAACATTCATCCACAGTGTTGGAAACGACTGTGCCAGGACACTTTGTTTTAACGCAAATCAGTGGCTGAGAAACAGGAGAGGGAACACAACCCCCTCATGTTCCTTGCCTTTTGTTGCATTTGCTTCAAGGCCACATCTTGGAACAGGTTATGTGGTTAGGTTTTAGTCATGGTCAAATAGGACTTATTTCCAGTTTTTACTCACAGTAGGACTGATGGGTGTAGAAACCTGAATCAAGCACTCAGCTGTTTGTCCAAGGCTCTGTCTGTCATGACATTTCATTAATGACTTTTCTCCCCCTCCATTATGGAATTACTTCCACAAATCAGTTTCTCCTGGGATTATCAATACTGCCTTCTGCCCTCATGGATTTCAACAGTAATGATTAAGTGATACAGACCTTATGCAGTTCTGGCTTCTGGACACTTGCAGTTTTAGTCCCTTAGCAACTGGAGACCAGAGCCTGGCTTAAGCATGTTTATTTATTTTTATTCATTTTTACTTTGGATTTTACTGTTTTGTGGCAGTTATGCCTCAATATCTTCAGAATTCAACCTAGCAGAACAAAGAAAGGATGGCTGTCCTCAAGGAAGTGAACTGGTACAGACCATGTTTGCAGTAATGCAAGATGCTAGCTTTCTTGGCTGGAAAAAAGTGTGGTCCAGTTCTTGAAGAGAAGAGGTAGAAGTCACCTGAAGTCAAAGTTCAGTAAGCCCAGGCTAGCTCAGATTACTCTAGTTCAAGTTCAGCTTATTTTTCTTTCATGTAGCTTTAAAACCACTATAAAAGTCGACAGGATTCACTTAGTTCTGCTCTGTTAAAGAGAACTGAAGATAGAAACCAGTTTGACCCAACTGTAAAGATATGGAGGGAGGGCAACCTTTCTTCCTTTTTTAAAGCAAGGCTGAGTTCCTGCCAAACCAGAGACTGACCAGCAGCATCTGTTCTGTTGCATTTCAGCTCTTCTTCCAAATGTTACATCACTTAATTTTTTACCAGTGGTGAGGGGCAGGATGCAGATCTGTGTGGAAAAGGCAAGATCTGACAAACAGTGCACCCCATCAGCACCTCTCCCTTTTCTTCTTCATGTGGGTAAGCAACTGAGACAACTTGAGCTGCTCCTGGCTGGAAGGAGTCACTGCAACACTGTGTGTCTGGGAGAGATGGTTGCTGCTCTTCACAGGAGTACAGACACTGAACAGCAGAGGCCCTGCCTGTGGCTTAATAGATTTGAGCTGGAAGGACATTAAGTAGCTGCTGTGGCTGCATTACAGCACCTTCATGAGATCCGCAGGTTTGCATTCTGGAACTTGCACAACTGAATACATAACTAGGCCTGTAAGCAACATGTTACCAAGTTAATCAACAAAACTGACACAACAGCCTTAACACAAAACTTGAATTAACTTTATTTTCCCCTATAGTCAACAACTGGTCTGCACTGAGCTTTAAAGCAACAAAATAAAATGAAGTCTCCAAACGCCAGGGGCCAGAAATCCAGATTTAATTACCTTTGTGAAAATGCTGCAGCTGTAGAATTGGTCTGTATGAACCACTGGAGTCAAGAGTGAGTTCATAAATCAAGAAAATACACCTCAGGAAAGAAGTCAGCAGTGACATTCACACAGAACACTGTAAATTTGTATTTTCTTCATGAAAGGTACATCCTAGTCTGCACTTTTCATCAAGTGACTGATGCGAGTTTTGTTGCTATAAAAAGTTACAACCTGTGGCAGGAAAACAAACAGCAAAACCCCTTTCATTGCAATTCAAGAAAGATTTCAAGTCTCTATCAAGTTTTCCTGTAGCTGGAAAGTGAACATGTTCAGTCTCCATTTATATTTAGTGCATTTCATCGGACAGTTTTCACCACCTAAAAAAGAAACCAAACCAAAACCCCAACCAAAAAAGTACAGTATAAAAGACAGACAAAGCAAACAGCACTATAGCAGGAATTTCTTCAATTGATTTAAGCACTCTACATAAAAATGCAAACAGATCTCCAGAAAAACTTGAGGCAACGAGGGGAAAGAGGTCTGCAGATCCACTCCCTCCGACAGCCGCAGAAAGGGGGTTGTATACCTGTCAACCTTTCTTTTCCCTTCCCCATTACACAGACTATGCTTATTTTACCTATGTAAACATTTACCTAAACCAGGTTTAATCTGTGTTGTGAAGCACCAGCCGTGACGTGGTGCTCAGTGAGCCGTGTGTCGCTATCGCATTCATTGCTGTCGTTTCAGGTTTCCTGGGAGGATACAAATTTAGCCCTTGTAGCTACAGTGTGCAAGATTTGCCTTGTCTACCTTAAGAAGAGATGGTGTAAGGCAGCAATACTGCGATCCCACGTTAAACAAAAGCAGCCTGGCCAATCAAAACTAGCATCCAATTGTCAGCTCTGGTGAAAACTGCAGCTTTGCTGCTCACACTCCAGCTCAAACCTGCAGCAACAGTAAAAGGATATTGAAAGAAACCAGTTGAAAAGTAATCATCGGAGAAACTCGTTTTGAAAGTCTGATTCTAGAGAGCTCTGCTTCCTCTCAATTCTTGCAAACAAGTAATGTTTAGATTCACCATTCCAGTTCATGTACTGCTGCTATTCAGCTGAACAGTGTTTTCCAGAAAAGATTGACAAGTATGCATGTGCCAAGGACCAAATTACAGGGTTCTTTGGTAAAGTCAGTCCAAATTCTCAACAGATTTGAAGGGTAATGTGTACCAATAAAAAAACTGCTGCTAGGCTTGGATAGCAGCTCTGTCCTGCTTCACATTACAAATCTAAAACAGCTGTTCTCAATAAGCCAATATTTTTAATCAGACATTGCCTGAAAATTTTGTACAATAATCTGGACCAATGATGGTTCTGTACCCTCATGTTGCTGTGAAACATGACTCGAGCTAAAGGCAAAGACTGGTTATCTCAAGGACAACTGCTTCGTATTAGCAATCAAAACAGTGTATTTAAACTGTCTTCCTGTTGGGTCTCTTGCCTTTCTTTAAAATTAGTTTATTCTTAATGTAGCCACGCTTCCTTTTGGAGGTCTAAAAAGAAAACAGAATAAAACGTATTAGTTAACGATTTAGTCTTGACCGCGGTTTAATGCTGTGCATTTCAGTGCCTGATCTTTAGACTGATTTTAAAGAGCTTTGATGGCAAACCCTCAATTGGGTGTATGAGCCAGTTGTTACTTTTAAAATGGGGATTGTTAATTCATGCCCGGCCTTTGCTTTTTGCAAGTCCTGTCTACCAGCTCTGTAGAAATGCTTTCAAAGCTTGTGCTGAGGCAGAATTAATGATTAGCTAATGCAAAAAAGCTCTCGTATGCCCCAAAAGCACAGTATTAGTTGTGTTTGGAAAACCCTCCTTGCATCTTTTGCAGTATTTGACTCTCTCAGAAGTTAGCACAAGGACAGGCAGAAATATTTACTCAAAGCAGCATTTTTCAAAAGTAAGAAAACTGAATAACCGTATTTTAGTCTCTAATCCTCTGCCATCGGCCTGGAGGCTACTTAGTGCTTTCTTGTGTCTTTATCAGCATATTTTAGGTATTTTATTAAGGTAGTAAATGGGGGAGAAGCATTAATGTCAGTGTTAGGTAACGCTTCAAAGTTCTATAAATAGAGTTAGTTTGTGCCAGGGGGAGTTGTACATTCAACGTGCCTTGTGCACATTAGACAGGTAGGCAGCTCCCACACTTGCTGCACTTGGCTGTGCTTACCAGTAGGCTCTATTATGTCAATTTATTAAAACTTAATAACAACAGCAGCACTATTATTATAAAGCGAGACAGATACAACATGTCTGAATATTGCATGAGAGTTATCTCTGAGCTTGAACAATGTTATTCCTAACATGAAACAGAGACAGATTTCCAGTACTGAATTTCCAGTAAAGAAGCAATTGCTGAAAACATGTGGCTACTGCAGAGTCCTCAATGCATGTAAGTCCCAGTTCAGACATTCACCCCCTGTTCTTTGGTGGTTCTCAGATTTCTTAGTGGAAATAGAGCCAGTTTGTATTGCAAGAGCTGGTGACAGATCAGAATTTGCACCAGCTTTTATCCTGGCTTTAGACAGAGAACCAACATATCCGTAGCTTAAGTGGGGTCAGTGTGTCTGTCACAAGTAAATAATAGCCTTGCTTGTCACTTAAGATCAACATTTACATGGTAGGCGTATGACAGGCACAGGAAAGCTTGTACTTTCATTTCAAGGCAAGCCTAGGTTCAGAGGCAACTCCCAAACACCTTCTTGTACGACCTTCCACTACATTACAAAACCAGGCAGCCTTTACCTTCTAGCATTCTTGTATGTCTGGAGCAGTGTGAGTGTACAGCCTGCACTGACTTCATTTGTTACACATTTGTTTCTGACAGGATTCATGTATTTGAGCATATAGAGATGTTGTGGAGGAGAGGGCTGGGCTCCTAGGAGTCTCCCCAGCTCCCCTTTCTTAACAGGCTGAGGTAGCACACCACAGCTAGCACCGTTTTAAAACACCATGAAGATGATTTCAAACAGGAAGCAGCCAGACACTAAAATTCCATCAACAAAAGTTTCATATTTAATTTATTTCATACAAAATTGCCATTTTTAAACTTCTAGGCATCACTACTTTCAAACAAAGTCAGAAAGCAACTTCCACATTATTTACTTAGTGAGCCATATAGTTACTGAAACAGGAACTGATGTATTTCAGAGATTATACTTCCAGTTACATGAGGACTTAAGAGTTGTAACAGCCAGTGACACACTCTACTTCCAGTTAGCATTCTGCCTAAAAGAAATCTAGCCTTGTGTCTTCACATGCTTTTAAGTTTAGCAGACAGTAAATTAACAATTATTACCAGCAGGCAGGTCTGATATTGGACACTAACATGAACAGCATCCGTAACATTCTGGCTAGTGGAAATACATAATTCACCAGCTATGGGATTCACTGTTAAAAATAAACTGCTGCCTCCTGACCCCTTTCAGTTACTTCACTAGGAACCCACCTTCTTTGACAAATACTTCTGTTTCGGTACAATGTTGGTTACTCTAGGTTTATGATCCAATGTCTCTCTGTTGTCTAGTTGTTTCACCTTGTATATTCTAACAAGCCAGTGCTCTGAGGTAAAGGCTTCCTCCAGATGTTTAAATTTAATGTCTTTGTTGCCTATCTCAGCATTTCGTGTACGATCGAATCCTGGGGGTGTCCGAAAATCCAGCTGTAAAAATTAAAGTTGCATATTAGCTCAAATGAGACACAACCCAAGCCACCCATCCCTGCAAACTGTGGTATGTCATACCATAAGGGAGTGCTTTCAGCTGGTCTTGTCAAAGAACACCTTCTCTTGCACTGTTACTATACAGAAAAAGCCCTGTCAGTTCCTTTTCACAGCTGAGAAAGAGACAAATTCTTTCTCACTCCTACACACGTCCTTAATGTCTCAACAGAAATATCATGTTTGCATTCAGAGATGGCACTCCTTGGTGGAAGTCTGAGATGCAGCAGCCTGTAGTGCCTTTTTTAGTGTAGCTGCTCCTTTTTCCTCTCTCTTCAACAGTGCATTTATTTGTACTTTATGGTTTTTCCATACAGGGTAGAAATAGTTCATATTGTGCGTTAGATCTGACACACACCCCAACTCTCCACCCCATGTTACAAATCGGATCCATTGGCCTCACTTTTAGCTGAATAAAGGATTCTGGGGCTAACACATCAGAATGAAAGGCACTTGGGAAAAAAGCAAACATGAAAAAGCAAACATGGTGGACTTAGCTACATACATGTGCTTGATGATCCTAAAGGGGAATGAAAACTCCGAGAAGTAATTAACCCTTATGTTAAGTAAGGAAGTGTAGTGTTGTTTAATACACTCATGTGACTTGTATAGAAATGCGTGTAGAGAAACTGCTTGTCAGTAGTTTCTGACAGGTATTAAATAGTCAATTAGCAGTTCTACTTCTGTGCTACTATTACAAAACCCCAAATCTAAAGCTCTCTAAAATGTAACAGTTACTTAATGCTTTAGCAAGCACACTGCATAGAAGAATTAAGATGCTCATATGGGGCAGTGTCAAGGACAGCAAAAAGTCAAGTACAAGTGCAAGTTAAGAGCAGAAATGCTTCTTTCTTTAAGTTATACACAGTAGACCATGCCTAGATGTGTTTTAATTTGAAGAGCTGACTCTTGCCTCTGATTCTGCTAGTACAAGCAACACTCAATCTCGAAGACTGAAAATACATCAAAATAACATCTCTTTTCTCACATTTCAATTAAGGTCCAATAGAAGTTGCAGCACTGACCTGCATCTCTCCAAATCTGTAATAGGACATTTTATACATGAGGCAGTTCAGCAAGGTTGGAGAACCTGCCTTGTCTACCCGGAATTCTCCCTGAGGGGTAAAGTAATCGCTTTCCTTTAAAAAGAGAAGAAAACACAGAGAGTCAATATAAACTGAACTCCTATTAAAGTCATTCCTCATTCTCTTCTCTGAAAAAAAGACAAAAAAAACCCCCTTCATAAAGAATTTAAACTGACTTTTACAGTTTTAAAGCTGATTTAAGCTAGGCCTTAAAACAGAAAACGACGGTGGTCATTAAAAGTAAAACAGTTACAAACTACCCGCTTGTAAACCCAGACCCCAATGGACCGATCTTCCTAAATCCATGACAAAATGGGTACCAGCATAATAATACTACACAGTAAGCAATTACTGGGAAACTGATCCATCGCAGTTATTCCTCAGAAAGGTGACAAGCACTGTATTGGTAATACACGAGGTCTGCAATGTATGTGCACTGTGTGTAAACACAAAAATCCTGCCGTTTTTATCCTCAGTACAAGATAAAACCATGCACACAGGCCACTTACCCCCTTAAGCCTGTGCTCAATATCTGGAAGTTTTTGTTAGGCTTAAGAAAATATTACTGCAGACTTCTGCATCTTCCAGAGGTCCGAATAATTTAAACTCCATGTAAGTCAGCATTAACATTCTGTCAACTATTACAGCGTTTGAAGACGTCTGTGACGCCAACTATGTAAACAGTCTGAACGCTCCTGCTTTTTTTAAGGTGTGATGGTGCAATGAGACACACGCACACAAGAATTCCGAGATACCCTGTACTTTTCAGTAACGTGCAAAAGCTTTTGAAGTTACTGACCTTTCAAAAGCACAGATATTGAAAGAAACTGGGCTCCAGGCCTCTGCACTCCTGTTCTAGGGAAACAACCCCTAACACAGCTGCTCAAACAAAACGGTAGGAAGTAGCAGAGATTGCCCTCCACTTACCCGAATGTCTTTGGGATGTTCCCCCTCTGCGATCCTCACCATCCACAAGAACTTATTAATATCATCGCCAGAGTAGCCAATGACACCACCAAAAATAATCAAAACATAATCCACATCCAGGCTCCTCATGATCTCATATGCTGCTGACTCATTTGATGACATTGCCTTTCCCACCTGTACCACAGCAAAAACATCTTAAATACCTGCACAGCTGCCTATCAGACAGATCCACAGGTCAGTCCCTGACAGACCACAGCCCAAGGATATGTATTTGCCAACATTTCCATTCTAGAGAAAGAAAACTCAGTGTGAATAGTTAGAAACTCAAAAGCCCAACCTGAACTGAAGATATTTCCTCCTCTGCAAGAGGAGTGCTGCCTGTTGAATGTTTTGAGCAGGAAGTGTAGCAGGAAGGGTTTTCCTTTTGTGGCAAGGTTTTTCAAGCCATGGCTGTATTGCCACAGACTGAATGTTGCAGAAAGTAACTGATTAAGACTTATTCTCAAAGCTGTGAACACAGCCCAATGGGAAATGTTAGTACCTTCTTGTTTTGTCTAGTTTTTCCTGAGCTCGGTCCTTCACTAACAACTAAGCCATGCAGCATGGTACATGGTAGCATTGAATTCAAGGTAAACTGTACACAGACAAAATGTCCTAATAGAGACATCCTTAAGTTAAAAGCATAATACAGTTTTAGCCTTGAAACGCTTTCCAAAGCTGTATCCAGAATCTCTTCCACACTGGTCACTTGCCACACTTAAAAGTTCACTTAGATCAGTAGCAGCTGGCTTCCAGTTCAGTCACTCTGTTTGCTACTGAAGCTCTTGCACTTAAGGTCTTATAATGTATTGCCATAGTAAAAGGAAGTAACTACAATATAAATAATATTCCATCCAAATTGGTAACAGTCAGTCACAAGTGTAATTAGGAAATGCTAAATTTAGGCTGCAATCTGTCAAAAAGAGTGAGAACCTCAGGTTGTTGGCCATTATCCTAACCAATGTGAAGTTACTTGGCAGATTTCTGCTCCTGTGCAGGAGGAAGTCATCTGGACACATCTGTGAAGCACACCTTGTTTAAAGCATAAAAGCTCAGGTATTCACCACAACATGTTTGTTGCTTGGGCCCCCCTCTATGGAGCATTCATTCTGAAATGGAACCTGACAGTGCCAGCTGGAGAGAATTCTTTATTAAAGCCCATTGCTGCTAATTGCTGCAATGTGTAGGGTTACTGCACCTAAGCAATACAGATGATTCCCAGTTTCTCTGTTCACACAACGCACCTCGTCCTGCAGGGACACCCACAGATTGTGGGTTTAAATATAGTATGTGCAATTCTACCATGTGTAGAAGAGAGAAGCACACAGAACTATCAGAGTTGGATCTCCATTGAAACATCCTTAATGCTGTCAGGTCAACAACCAAAATATGAAAAAGGGGCCTGAGAGTACACAGGAAGGCCTGCTGACCAATATTAGCACCAACAGTATAATTCACCAAGCTTGCTTTCAGCTGATGTGAATTCTCTGCCCCTACAACAGCATATAAATGTGATCCCCTCTTCCACAACACATTTTTCCAGGACTTTGTATTCTCCAAAGCACAAACTAATTAATTTATTGACTTGGAATGCTGCTTGTCGGCAGACCAAGTTGGTCTAACTGTTGTACTAGCCGCTGACACAAACCAAACCACCCTACTACATTCCTCAAGCCCTTCCACCATTCTTCCCACACAGCACATTAATCTACTGGGCAGAAACAGCCACTGATGACCAATGTCACAGTGACATTATCACCTAGAAAGATTGCAGCCTAACTACAATAATAGAGCATTCTTTTGTTTCTGAAGTTTAAGTTGCCCAAGGTGGTGCCCCTGTAAGCATAGGCAGTGCTCATACCCTGCTTTTAAGCACATGCACAAAGCTTAAACTTACTGTTCAGAAGAGAAAGAAATTCGCTGTTGTGTCTAACTGCAAATTTGAGAAGACAGAACTGCATCAAACCTGCAACGCTTCCAAGATGCCTGAAAATCTGCAATTTCATGTGGCCAGCTTTCCAAAATGCAACCAGCAAAGACCTTATTAAACTGAAATGATCCCTATTCGAACAGCGTCAGTAAAGTAGTGGTACAAGTAGCTGTTGTAGCACTAATCACAAGGGGAAAGGTTACATTAGCTTTTGTCTATCTTCCCACAAAGAAAGAAGAGAAAGCAAAGTGGAAGTTTTGAAAACTTTACAAGTAAACAAAATGGAAATTCCAAAAGCAAAATCAATCCCTTCCAGCCCCAAAACAATTTATACTTGAGTTCTAGTAAATATAAAAGAGAGAGAGTTCCTTCCACCTCTGTGTTTCCCACTCTACGGAATTTTCCCTTAATATAATACTATCTATCAAGAAACATTTACAATTTCATACTTGGCTGCAATTTAAACATTTTGGTGTTTCCATTCCATAGAAAACTGCCACCCTTACCAGGGCTATGTGGCTGTTGTTCCAAGTGTTGTTATCAACCAAGGTTGTCCGGTTAGCCATTCCTGCTATCTGATAGCCATAGTCCCACCATGACATCACTCTGGCGTGCTCGTCTGTGTTTTGTCTCAGCCAGTAGTACGCTTCTCTGAAGTCATCCAGGATATTCCGAGTGCTGGAAAACAGTGAACTTGATTCACATCAGTACAAATACCAGCAACAAAATAACTGCACCATGACAAATATGGGCTCACAAATAAGGTTTTCATGCGTTTGGCTCCCTTTGAGCAATTAAGTCACCAGCGGTTGTAAGCTTGAACCCATTGACAGCTGAGCAGCCAGAAGCTAAACTACTTTTGAAGATGTGACTCCATGCATTTATGGCCATAAAAACATTTTCCCTGTTGACTCCAGCTTTTTTAACCGTCATCTTTACTGGCTTTGGATAGGATTATTTTTACGTATTAAGGTCCTTTCCAGCACTAACTGTTCTACGATTCTATGGTTTACATTAAATATTCCAGAAGATGTATCTTTTCTAAATTAACCATTTTTTATTCAGGTGACAATTATGCCATGATATAATAGGAAGAAGGTACAGCAAATTGCTAATGCAAAGGAAGTAGAATTATTTGCAGGCCTGTAGACCTTACTTACCCATCATGGTTATAGGAAGCGAGAACAACACTGGGGCTGGAGTATGCGTTGCTAGTTACCCAGGTACAATGAACAGCAAACATCATCAACAACATCAGCATCAGCATAGTAACAATGTTTTTGATATTGGGACCCAGTCCTTCTTCTGTTTTTTCCTGTTCAGATACATGTTTTCTCACTTTGCCTGCCTAAACAAACACAAATATATCTGTTATGGTAACTGGTATCACCTCTAACAAAGGAACCCATGCCTTTTTCTTCACCACATGCACCTTATAAATGGTACAGGATACTAGAAAGCTAGCAGCTTGTAGAATGGATAATTCCTTGAAAGCCTCTTTCAGAAGAAAAAAGCTCTATTATGTGAAGGCCAATACACGACTTCCTTGGTTTGGCTGTATGCTGATGCCCTTTTATAGGGCAGGGTAAGAAATACACAGGTACGTATTGTGAGGAAAAAGGAGAAACGCAAAGCTCATGCATGGTCACAGTCAGTATAACAAAGCCTAAGAGGTAAAATAATTCAGTAGCTAACAGCAGTTTCTTCATGATGAAAAGAGTATGCAAGTTTATGAATAGAAACACTTTTTCATAAAATACAGCATCCTTCAACTTCACCATGTCTTAAGAGGAAATAAAAGAGAGAAACATTCAGTGACAAACAACTTCTATAGAGCTAGTTAAGGAGAGCGAGCAACTGTCATTGCTTCTATAGAAAGCTGGGTCAACCCTCTACAATGCCTTTAGGCTCATCACTGATCAAGCTGTGAAGAACCACTTCTACACTGATACGGATGTTTTTTCAGGACATCGGTTACACCTTATTTAATAACATCAGTACTTGCTCTGAATGCTTCTGGTTCAAACCTTTAGTGGCATCTAAAATATTCTGACCAAAGATGGGGGGAGGGAGCAGAAGTCGTAAAAATCAAGCTGTTTTCTGACTTCTAACTTCTGTTGCATCCACTCACCTTATCATACAAGTTGCCAGGATTCCTTTTGTCATCCTCATCACTGCTGTCCTCTATTGGTGGATTTTCCCTCTTCATATCATCACCCAAATATCGCTCAAAGACATTGGAAAAAGCAATTGCAGACAGCATACAGACCACTGGAGTCAAAGTGAGCATCAGCCGAACCATCACACCAGCAAAGTAAACAGCGCTGATTGCATACAGAGCAACTGTGAAGAAACAAATCTACTGATGACATTTAGAAAATAACACTCTCAATGCACACGCACATGCTCTCCATAAAACTACTTCTGGAGCGGGCTGAGCATCTGTGTGTGCAGACTTGAGCACGCATCCCGCATTTCATGGCTTTTTTAATTTACAGATAGAGTCTAATTAACGTTTATCCCTTTTAAACCTCAAATCCTTCTTGAAGTTCATCTTGAGAACTGTTAATAATACACAACCCCATTTTCATATTCATTAATAATGTGTCAGCAGATGCATTATTAGTGAAATTTAATAGCACACACCAAAATTACTATTGGAATAACAGGTTGCTTCATTTGATTAAAACTGTCAAACAGCTCTGGACCAAACAAGTTATTGGAACTCAAAAACCAAAAGGAAGTGTTAGAATTTCTTGTAAACATCAAATTCTAATTTAAGTTAGAGATACTGGTGGACAAATTGGGGGCTTGTCTACATTATAATTCCATACAAAGAATACAATATTGTGAGCCCTATTCTGGAGGAAGTTTTCTTGAATGATGTTATCTCTGCTCTGTGGCTCCCCTTCATCCCCTAAATAAGATTTTCAGAATAATAGAGAATATTCAGAACACTTTTCTTAGAAGGAAAAAAACCAACAAACCAACCAAAAAACCCCAAGCAAGCAAACCTGTATACACTGGTCAGGTACATCTATCATTCAAGTAGCAGTGGTTATTCCTTGTCTGCTACAGATTAACAATACACTTTTGTGAAAGCCTTGCCATGGAAACCAAAGGACACTGCTTTACCAGATTACATTACATAAATATTTTTTACTGTATAGTGAAGTAGTATGGCTCTCCATTCTCATTCATAGATCTCTTTGTGCTGACTTAAATGGATGATGCAGCAGTAAGAGGCTGGCAGTGAGTCGCTCAGCACTAGTCTTGACAAGGACACATTGTAAGCCACAGAGTGCAGAATGCTCCAGACAACTGGATTTAGCTCTGTAAACATTCCCACTGCCCACATACCTCTTAGGTAATCTTAAGAGGCAGCTATATTAGTCTGGAGCCTCCTGGACCTGTAAAAGCCCCAGGCCCGTGTGTTCTTTACTCCTCCATATGGGCTACAACTCCAAATCACATCCCTACAACCCTCTTTCATAATCTTAGAAGTCTGCTTTCACGGTACAGCTTTGTGGAAACAAGCCATGTGCTGTCAGTGACACAGGGAGACCCCACACCTCTGCTTAGGCTTGTGTCCTATCTAGCACTTGTTCCACAGCAAGTAATTCCATTCTTCAAGATAGCAAACTGTCTGGAAAGAAAAGGCATTTGGAATTATCATCTGTACAAAGATGAGTGCCAGACACCCATGAAAGGGTTGGCTGTCTTGCAGCCTGTGCAGGATAGGGACCTTCCCTTTGCACTGAGCTCTTCATCTGGCCAAACTGTGCTGCGGCACTGTAGCCAGATGCACATTTTGAAGAACAGCATGTGGAAGAGCATGTAGCTCCAGCTGTAGAACAGAACCATAGCAACAAATACCTTGATCCCACCTCTTGGGATGACACTTCACCACCCCTTCACCCATTTCAGCACTTTGAGAAATGGTTTCAAATACTACTGGGTGCAGATAACTTACAATCATCATCTTTAAGCACATCACTTAGAACAAGCCCTGTACCAGCTTTGCGCAAACAAATACAACACAGAATCAAGCTGAAGGCAAGATGCTTTCAAAACGAGTTTTAAAACATTTTCTCTTACCAAAGACTCTTTCGTCATTGATGTTTTTGATACAGAACCACAGCCCTGCTGGGAAAGTACACACGAGAATATGCAGATCAAAAAAGAAGGAAACCCATGTTGTAGGCTGATGCTCAGACACAGAGGCAATGATCGGGATGTGAATTTTCGCATACCTTTTTTAAAAAAAATTCAGTTCAAATTATTTTGAAAAGAGAAAATTATTAAAACTTGTAAACATCAGGAATTGTGAAACGCATTGCAACGGAAGCAGTTCACGGGAAAACCCCAAGTGCTCTATTCATAACACTTCCCCAGGTCTTACTCTAGTTAGGAAGCATGTGGTGGATCGGGTTATTTAAACACCAATGTAAAGGATTATTCCCATACTACATAAGACAGTGACAATTATGGATGTTTTATTACAGCTAAATATGAAGTCAAATCCACCAAAATGATACCAGACAGGCAGGGAGGCTGCAGCATGACATTTGGAAGAGATAATCATCCGTGCCACCACGGATCCCAGATTTTCAATACTGTATTTCAAAAGTTCTCCTCTACACAGAATACCTTCATATCATTAGTACGGAAGGTTCAGTATTTAATAGCAGAGCAGCTATAGTGTGTGAAGCCCCCACATTCTTTCAGATGCTGGGGAAAAAAATAATCAGGCCTTGTCTACACTTGCAAATACGTATCAGCTAAAAAACACATCAAACACTCAGTGCAGACAAGGACAAAACTGTGCTCTGTATTAAAGACAAGCATACATACAGACCTATTCTGAGGTGTTACATGATGGAATGGTGAGGTATTGAACATATATCCTTGTCTTCACTGAGATCTAGTTCTCATTCAAAACTGCACTGTAAGTTTTAACACAATCTGTTTTTCTAATGTAGACAAGCCCTCAAAAGTTTAATATTTTTATATATACAGAGATGCTTCTTTACTGATACCTATGGTACTACATGTACATGGAACAGAACCCTGCATGGGCTGGGCTTTTCTTTGAAAAAAAGTTTGTATCCCTGCTTTTAATATTTTTTTTTTAAGTCTACCCATTGAATTTCACCTGAAGTATATTTATCTGAGAAAAGTATCTGCAGTTTTACTCAGTTTTATTGCCTGGCTGGCTAAAGAATCCAACACTGGACTTTTAAAGGTTAGCTAAAGCAAAAGATTATCTAACATGGGTTTTTACCTATGAAACCACACATAAACAAACCAGAATTGGTCAGAGTAGACATGTGTATACACAAACCATATGTGTGAACAGAATAAACAGGCAACATGAAAGATACGTGCAACATCATTGTGATTTTGTGCAATGAAAATAGTTTCAGTTTAAGGCTCCTAATGGGTTTTAAATGTGTCCTCAAGTGTTGGTAAAGCTTCTGGTTATTTTATGCTAGGAAGCACTACAATTCTATATGGAAAAATATACAGTATATATTCAAAGACTTCCAAAGAAGCAAGAACCCTAACAGACAAGTTAGTGAAGTGGTAGCAAAGATCATGAAACGGTTACTACAAATACCCTTTAGATAACATTAAAAACCACTCTATTCTCCTTGACTGAAATAAAGTATCAGTTTGAGGATGGGGAAAGCAAAATACTATTAATTTTCAGTAGAATGCTATTCATATCTAAATCCTTATGTTCTTTATCCTTACTTACCCAGTGTCCCACAATGAATAAAATCTGCCACTCCAGGGAGCAATATAACCTGAAAAAGAGAAGCGGAAAGAAACCCTCTTGCTGCCTAGGTACTTAAATGCAATAATTTTACTACTCCCTCAAATTATAGCACAAACCCGAAGAAATTTCACTGACCTTGTAATATATGTGAACCAGACCTACTGCATTAGGCAGGCTATAAAGTCTACCAACCACGAAGGTAGTTTTAGAAGAACTTAATTCTTAATTCTATGTGTTGAGTATGAAGACAAGCACATCTCAAAATGGAATGCAATAATAAATAAAATGCTTCTCAGGAAACATGACAGACCTATGCTATGTAAGGAAGTATAAGAAAATATAATCAGTGAGAAAGTATTTGATTTTTCTGAAATGCCTGAGCAGGAAACTGGGAAGGGTCTATAGCCAAAACACTAATACTCAATGAAACATTGGTTTCCTATTGTTCTTCTACTAGTGGATATACATGCAACATGAAATACAAAATTTATGTATTTATTTAAAAGAACAAAGCTCCTAGATACTTGAGTATAGTAAGATGAAAATAAACAGTACTGTTATCAGGAGGAAGATAAAAATTACTATGAAAAGTTATAAACAAGATTAAGCTTAAATTTTACTTCCACTTCCCTTGCAGCTGTTTCAGCTCCCTCTGAAGACATACACACAAGTGGAAATATAAAAGGTTAAAACCTTTTATTGATTATGCAAGCCTTTGTGCATGACACAGCAAGTCTTCCTCCTATCTGGTATTTAAAATTAGTATAATCTGACTGAAGGCTTTAGTTTAGTATCTAGTTTAGACATTTAAATATTGTGGTTTAAGTTCACAGCAAGACATTACTTTTCCCTTCAGTCTTCTGGGAGTGAAGCTTGCTCCCAAACCACAGCATGCACAAGAAGGAGCTGCCAGCTGATGGGCAACTACCAGTTGCGGTCTTCTCTGGAGGTATCCAAACCATGAGATTAAATAGCATTCATCTGAGAGGACTGAAAGAGTTTGCCAATACGGCAGCTACCAACCATCTTTACCAGGGTGATGAGGGAGGCCCCTGGTGCCTGGAAAATGCCAAATGCTACACCTCTAGGATAGGCAAGGAGGAATATGGAGGAAACTGCAGGCCAGTGACCTGAGTCCCTGAAAAGATCAGAGTATAGCTTCCTGAAATACAGTATTAAATGCTTTTTGAACCCCATTTCCCCCATTTCTCAATTATAAGTTGTTGAAGAAGCATGGGCTGGACAGGCCGCCCATTTGATAGGTTGAATACCAGCTGTCCTGACAACCAGAGAGCAATACACTCAGTGGAGCAGGAGAGTCCAGCCTGTGGCTAGTAAAAAGTAAAAACATCCCAGAGGACAAACAGTGAAATATACTAAATTGAAAAGAACGTCTGGCATGCCTCATGGCAGGCAGGACTTTGATCCAGAACCTCAAACCCTTATTCAAGGTGTTGCACCTGGGACACAGGGTCCAGATGTGGGCACCCTTCTCTAGTAAGAAAATAGAGAGGGATTAGAGTGCTGTGATCCCGAATCACACACATAGCAGAAGCTGAGGTAACAAGATTTGTTCCATCTGGTGAAGCAGTGATACTGATCAGTGAATTTCAGAAGCTGAAATCAACACTTCCTAAGAACTGCAACACACTGCTGCACACTGAGATTAGAAGCTGAATTTTGTTTTGCTATGCCAGTCTGAAAGTTTTACTAAGGACTTGCTCATATGTACTGAAAAGCAAATCATAAACCATCAGGCTTTGTAGGACGTGCAAACAAATAGGACCTGCTAAGTACTCTTTTGGAATAATTGGTACCACAACCAACAAAACCGAAACTGCTATTAAACAGTCCAAAATGTTAAAACAACTAACACAAAAAAATTTAGACCAGCACCACTGGTAAAAAGAAGTATAAGAAAGAAGTCAGCTAAAATAAAAACAAGTATGTCTCAAGAATCTTTTTTTCCCTAAATAAAACTCAGAAAACTGAACAGTATTTGGGTATAATTTCAAGATAATTCAATTTAAATCAAAGAGAACTCAATTTTGGCAAGGGTAACAGATAGCTAGGAAAATAAGATTGCTTTTTTATTTTTCCCCATCAGGGGAAGGAAGTATGGTGTTGCTTACCAAGGAAGCATATCACAGAATCAGAAGAGGGCAGTGAGACACTTGGGAATGGCAACCAAGCAAAGACATGCTTGTTCTTGTGAGATTGGGTAGGACTGACTTAAAGACTGGAGGCTGAACCACAGAAATTAAGTAGATTTTACAGATTAACTGTAGTCCTACAGATATCAGACTCGAGTACTCAGTAAGCAAACTGACTCTGACCATCAATGCTATTCAGAATAGCTATAGGTATCTTTACAATACACTTCGGCTATAGTTAGTTCCTCCCCTATTCTGACTTCTTACATCATTATGTGGATTGTTGGTAAACCCCAAGCATTGGAATGATGTCACATAGTGTTTTTCAGTTGGTTGGCTGTAGGTTGGGTGAGGTTTTTACCTGTTTTATTTACCTGTGTATGTCAAATAGATGACACTCAGGAATACAATACCAGCAGCTAATGAGACACCCAAGAAGAACAATGTCTGAAATTCTTGCTTTGTTAATCTGTCTCTCAGATACTGCAAAAATGCATAGGCCTGCAGCAGTGCAAAAACACCTAAAGACAGAGGAAAGGTTTTGTTTAAAATTTAAGGTACACCCTCAAATCTAAAAACTAGTATAAAATCACTGTCTGAAAAGAAACTTTCTTGCAATGACAGAAACTTGCAATGAGAGAAAATACTCTCAAAACATACTTTGCTTGTTATATGAAGAGCTCCAATTCCCACCACCTCTTTGTTCCAAACAGTAAATAGGGGTAGGTGGCAGAAGAAAGAGAACAGAACTCAAGTGTATGGTGTTTCTTCAACTTAACAACAAATTTGAGGTTGAAATTTACTAGTTCTGAACTCCTAGAGAAACAAACCAACTCTATTCATGAAATAAATGTAAAATCATTCAGATGCAAAAAACAGCTTGATAAGCTTTACTTTTTCTATTATATTCAGACTGCTGGGGGGGAGGGGCGGGGAGAAATCTCCATTTCTACACATATTTTCTGCTAAATTTTAATAACATTCCAATTGCTGTCCCAAATACATTTTGGTAAGTGACTACACATAAAACACCTGAAGAATCTAACAAACTCAACTATAACACACACTGTACGCAGTTAAACATAAAACTGTTAGTCTCAGCAGAGATTCCTGCTGTCAGGAAATCAGGATGTTTATTAACAACTATGGAAAAATCACCTTAAAGAAACAAAAAAAAATCAAGTTTGAAATTAGTTATTTAAAAATCAGTCTCCTGATCAGGAATTGAAGTCATTTGTATTTAACCTACTTTGAAAAAATACAAAACCTATCAACTCTGAACCCAAATTGCTCAGTAAAAGCTGTGCTTATCAATGAGAAATGCTTTCCAGTGCTTGAAGGCAACATTATACTACAAATCAGCAGAGATTACCAACGTGTAAAGTAAGTGCTTGTCAGAATGTGTAACTGATCCTGCGTTATAGAGGCATTTTACTTCCATTAACTCACACAAAGAAGGATAATGTGACAACTGGAAAGAAAACTTCCTTACAGACACTAAACTGCACCTCTTTTTAACAGTTTGGTTTGCTAGTATGTGTTCTTTCTAATACAAAGAAACAAAGCTGCATGGGCTTGAGGTTTTCTTGTGCTAAGCAGGCTGTTTGGAAGCAGGCATTGAATTTTCTTACCTGCAGCTGCCATGTGTTCACTTGTTCTAATTGGCTGGAATCCCACAAAAGGTATCTGCATCGATAATATTAACCCCACAATGTAGAAAGTGCTATATGCTAGGAAAAAAAAACAGTGTGGGGAGGGGAGGAAGAGAAAGGTGGGGAAAAAAATGAATCCATATGTTTTAAAATGCACTGGTTTCATAGTAGAGTCCCTCCTCCCACCGACTCCAGTGACTCTGAAACAGAATGGTGCAATTCTAAATACATCAGCCATGCCAATTCCTTTTTTTCTCCTTTGACTGGAAGAAGCCTGTCTACTGCACACAATTTTAGAGGAAGCAGTAAAGTATTGGTCCTAATTCCACTGTTTTGTCTTTTCTGAGGGAAACAAACCATCTACCCAAGATGTTCAAGCTTGGAAGTAGTTTTCTCTTCCCATCTTGTTTTCGAGGATCATGGATGGAAAAGAGCTCTCAGATAATAAGTAACTAAAGAAACCTTTTATATGAGGAGAACTCAAAGAAGCAAAACCATGGACTTAAGAGTTCATACCTATTTAGAAGAGGTACACTTGTTCTTTTTTTAGTATGAAAGCAAATAAATGACAAGAAACTGAAAAGCAGAATTAAAAATTAATATTAAGCATACTTATTAATGGATTTGTATCAACCATGGAGATGCATAACCCTCCAAAAAGTAGAGAACAAGAACATTAATATTAATACCATGAATTATTATTATGCATGCACTAAGATTCATAGACTTTATTTTGACAGGGTTTTGGTCCTCAGTATTCCAGGAGGAAGAAGAGGAGAGAACAGAGAAATACCAGCTCTGATCAGCCCTGAGTCTGATTACATTTAAAATAACCAGCCACCTTAAAAGTCCAAATGAAGTTTTGTTCTTTCAGTGGCAAATGGTAGAAACCCACTTCCCAGATTTTCTAATGCTCCTACAAACTGTAAGCCATTGTCTTTGTTATGGCCTTGATCCTATTAAGAAATTTTTGTTCTCATACAATCCTTTGCTAACCTCCATGAGAACAGGTTTGGGGAGTGCACCATTTACCACTGGTATTGTTTCCATACCACATGTGTGGTGTTTCTGGGGGATTATGCTCCCAGGGTACTGTAGATTCCCAAAAGTCATACAAGTGACAGTGATGATACTTCCAACCACTTCTTGTCTTCTCTGGTGTATTCCTTCAAGTATCTATATTGCATTACTTGGCCTAGCTACTAATATATGCTCTCTTATGTCACTGAAATACATTTTTACTGTAGGAAGCTAATTTTTTGAAGAATTAATTACAACATAAATCATTTACTCTACGATGAAAATGTTACAACACTGCCATCCTGTGGAAGTTCAATGATTGGCATAAATCACTATATTTCACATTTGCTAGTAAATCACTTTAAGCCCAGTTCTACAACTATTATATTTTCAATGACCACTTCCCCTGTGTTCCCTCTTCCCTTACTTCCACTTCCTTCAAACAGTTATCACATCTGTCTGCCTGGTACAGAAAAAAATGCTATCTGTTCTGGTATTTATACTGGTATCTGGTATCTGTTCTGGTATTTATACTGGTATCTGTTCTGGTATCTATACTGGTATCTGGTATCTGTTCTGGTATTGAAAAAAATGGCAATTTACACAGCAACCTTTTTTTTCTAGGAGCTTTGACACATCAAGGTGATACATCATCATAAACTTCCCATGTTTCTTCACGTTCTCCTGGTTGTGCAGCCTTTGCAAAACCAGGAAGTTAGTTTTGATTTCTGCAAGCTGCTCCCATGGATATGACTTGCACTAGGTCAGGAACAAAAACATTCTGACCTTCTGTGGATAAACTCATGTCACAGGCAATTCTAGTTGCTGTACACTGCGCAAATACAGGAAGAGCCAACTGAAAAACTTCTCCAGAGAGTACGATCAAATACTTTACTGCATACCTTCAATTAATGGATTGCAATCATCAAAAATAAACACTCACCATCTTAAGTTTTAGAACTGAAGTAGCTGATATAAATATATCCCTGCTCATTACTGAAATGATTAAATCCAAGACACAGAACTAGGAATTACTGAAATTAAGTTTTTAATTCTGGAAGATCCTGAAGTGTTTTGTGATTAAATGCTCAGAAAGTGTACAGAACTTAAAAAAAAAAACAAGTTGAAGTGAAACTACCAAATCTCTCAAGCACTCCAGCATGACTGAAATCTGTATCAGTGCCTTTCCAAATGTAAAACCACTTATTTTTTAAACATGCGATAAACTGCATAAGAAACTCTAAATACAATAATAGAAAAGAGTATTGATGGTTCCTGTATCTGAATAAAGAGGTTTCCTATACAAGTGCTGCTAATACACTGGAATTATAAGGACTTGTTCTGAATCATTATGCTAGTAATATCTGAATGAAAGATACTGACCACTGTTAAGACAGACAAACAAACAAAAAGCACAGCTTAAGCTTTCAAATGTAGGTGGTGCGGTCACCTTTGATGCCAAGTGGGTCTGAAGCTACCTGGCTGATAAATTAACTTGCCTACAAGTCATAAAATACTTTAAAATTGGGAAAGCCTTTACATTCTTGGAATCTTTTACACATTAACTGATGGTGCATTACACTGCAGGCATATCAGCTCATGTCACATCAGCCTTCCTTTCGGTGTATGAACACCCATGTCAAAAATAGTCCAGGGAGCCATCACTGTTTTTAAAAAATTGGTGCTGCAAAGTATTGTTTTCTACAATTATGTTATTATGTTAGATTAAATATTCATCTGTCAGAAAAGCTAGGCTCATGCGAGCTTAAAATACAACTGAGCACTGCTAGACATTAAAACCTCCCAGATTCTTGGTGACACTAACACGGATGCAGATGCTACCGGCTGCTGTCAGCTGACAGTAATTTACAAAAGTTTAAGCTGCACATTGGTAGTTTAAGAATTATGAGACTGCCACAGGCACATTTGAAATTGCATTATCATAGGAACTCCAAAAGTATATTTAGTCTCCCTATTTCTATGAGCTTTTGTAAACTATTCTCTGTTTGAACAGTCTGGAAGTCAAGCACGCTTGAATTTCATCTCAGAAATGACTGAACATTCTTGCCTGTTTTACAAAAATATCCTGTTAAACAAACCTAGAAACTAGGTTTGAGATGTACAGAGGTCTCTGTGTAAGGGTTCTCATGAAAGCTTAAGTTATGCCAGCAGTTGCAATGAAAAAGCAGAGCAGGAACCATTCTCATTCTGACAACTCTGCTGAAGTAAATCTCCCTCACAGCTGAATGGCAGTAACATCTCAAAACACTGTAGCTATTTGCAAAACAAACCTCTGCCAAAACCTTTAATTCTTATGAACCTGCAGAACTATTTGCCCCAGATGAGTTCAAAGACTAGTTCATTAAAAGCTGAAAAAGTAAGAGTACTTATTCTTTATTGCTTGTTTACCACTTTGCTTCAGGAATTCATAATTACTAGATTTAATTTTCTCTTGCCTAAATTATAGATACTGGACAATAAAAATATTTAATGATTTTAAAAGCAAGATAAATCATTTTCACCTTTAGGCTATGAAGAAGTGGGCAATGAAGTAATACTAACATAAAAAATTAAAGATGGATTAGAGCTTATGCCCCTCCCCCCCCCCTTTTTAAAGAATTTCCATTTCTGAATTACATAAATAGCTTAACAAAGAAACATAAAACAAATATTTATAGTTCGGGTAACAAAAATACAAAACTAAAGTTGAGTAAATTGCGCAATTATTATAGTATATTGGTTTAATACATATATGTAAACATAGTCATTTCTCTAGCAAGCATTTAAAAAAAAGCATTAACATAATTAAAAACACAAAGATAAAACAGCATTAAAATAGGCAATAAAACCACATTTACAAACATGAAATACTCTGTGATACGACATTTGAATTCATACTATGTTCACAAAGTATCTATTGGAAAGATTTTCCATTAGGTAATCAAAAATGTTCTAGCTAACTTATAAACCTTTGAACACCTGAAGTGCTTGTTATTTATTTCGTTCACACAACTACACTATGCCCACCTGATTTAACTGCCAAAGGCTCTGTAAATACAGAGACTTTTAAATGTCAGGCGTATCAATTAAAAAGTCAGTCTCCTAAGAAACTCTAAGCTGACCCATTAACCCAATAAAATCTTGAGGATTCACATGGAGTGAATACTCCTAAAGTACTTTCTAGTCTAGGCTACATAAAACATACATGGTGGCTTAAAATTCCCTATGTCTTTTCTCATATACGTTCACAATATACGGTATGTTTGCATCATTTCTGCTGCACCACTTGTTAAAAGTAACAACTGTTTAACATACTAGAAAGAGGCAAAAATATAAAACGCTGTTATGGACACATGCATAATAAATATGATATAGGTCAGAAGGATTCTACAAATATCAAAATATCCAGTTAACTTTGTTTTCAGTGCACTAAAAAGCAGAAAAATCAATTAGCAGCTACATATATGAAAGTTCAGAAGTATATTTCTTAACTCCTTGTTTCCATATTGTAGAGAATAACTGACTATAACCGGTAATCAAATTAATAAAATGCAACTGGATGTACAACTACTTAATTCCCACTTGACACAATACACATCAGTATAATTAATTTCATATCTCACAAGTATTTGAGAAGGACAGTTAAAGGAACAAAACTTACCGATGTAGACCCTCCTGCTGTATCTCTGCATCAGCAACAGAACAAATACATGCAGTGGAATAAGGTTGATGATGAAAACATAACCACCCCATGCAGAGACCTACAAGAAATGGAATGGGAAATTAGATCTGAAAATATCCGCATATTCTTAGGGTAGCCAATGTTGGATTTATGCACCTTAATGGATTAACAAAAAAACACAAACTCCATCTAGCCAACCAGTCAGAACTACCAGGAATAACTCCAAGATCATTCTTAATAAGTATTAAGAAAAAAAAAAACAAAGCCAACAAACAAACTCTCCCTTTCCCCCACCCCATCCACAAACAAACACCCCACATAGCGAAGACTTTTGAAATAGGCTGGTGCATTTTCAAGGCTATCCTTCCTGTATCTCCTTCTTCCCCTCCTCCCAAGCTAATCTGGTCATGCAGGCAAACAAGAATGTGATGGTGGGTGTTTTCCCCATGGTGAAGTCTGCAACACAAGCCAGCGGTATGACTCCCATGGAGGATCCAAGATTTTCCTTTGACATACAAACTTAGCACCATGCTCTGCACTTTTTGCTGGTGATAGGGAACAGTATCTCCAGCCAGAGAGGAGAAAGAGAGCAAGGTACACCTCTGGGAGCAGACCTACTGGAGCAAAGGAGTCAGTGAACGTTGAAGTGTAAGGAAAGAAAAGGAAAGGGTAGATGCATAAGGAAGCAGGGCTTAGTACTGTGGAATGGGGTACAACAGTATGATGGATATTGTGAACCAGCAGCAACAGCAGCACTTGAGAAGCTCTAGTATGATGTACTTAGAACTGAAATACAACGTTAACCATGTATCACTGATTGCTGGTTTAGATAAAGATTTAATGAGCTACTATTACCATGTGTTATCTAAATTTCTTATGTATTTAAAAGGGCTAATGCTGACTACACAATCACTATTTTAACATATCTTCTTGTCAAACTACAGTCTGTAGACTTCTCCTATATGCACCATGCTTACCATAGGTCTTCATTCTTAGACTGCAGTAGCTACTATGGTTTTCACTTCAATTGTACGTCAGGGCTTAGATTCATGTAGATATTTTTAAAACCCCAGAATCCAAAAAGAAATCCAATTACTATGTTCCATAGAACAGTTTCTAAAGTAAGGATGAGGCCAATTAAAACTGGGTTTTTTTTTGATTCTAATACTATAAAACCCAGTGTTTCAAAATTTAGGGTAAGCTGATCAGACAATGTGAAGCAAATAGAATATGTCTAAGTTTTCTAGAAACTCATTACAGATTATCATGACATATGTTGCTGTGTTACTAGCATGAAGTATCATGGTTTACACAGGCAAATTTAATGGGAGAAAATACTATATGAAGACAGGTAGTAAAACAAGCTAGAATAAGAACAAAGTCCAATGAGGACACTGTCCTATTTAGAGAAAGGCCTGAATGAAGCAGATAGCTTGCAGTTCTTATGGACCAGAGAAATGCACCTCTATTTATCAAACTATTAAACCAAATCTAAGCACTGACGATTATACTGAACTGAAAATATACTTTGGAACTTCTTTTAAAAAAAACCCTGAGATATCTTCATAGATTGGCAAAAAAAGTGGAAACATGCTATTACTCCTACAATGATTGCTTCACTATAGAGCTTTGTTTTATTTTACCTCCTCATCATAAAAAGCTATCTGAAGCAGAAGCTGCTGAAGCCAAAGAAATGCTAAAAATAAAAATGCAAGGGAAAAAAGCCTTCTCCTTATGGAATGCAATGCAGTGCTGTGAGTCAAATTACCACAATGACTTACATATATATTTTAAGCAGATTTAGTTATCAAGAAAAATTTCTGCCAGTCCATGCAATATCCGTTCCTCTTTCAAGGAGCTGTTACCAAACCCCCCCATGCAAGGACTGACTCTTACTATCTCAAAATTGTGATTTGATTTTCAACTTAAACTGAAACCATAACTAATTCCATCAGAAAAAAAAGACAAGTGAATACTATCTAACAAATCATAATTATGCTTTGTCCTAAAAACTTACCTAAGCAGAATGTCTGGAATGGCATCTTAACAAAACTCTTTCCCAAAGGGAAATACAATATACAGAAAGCTACAACCAGGAATGATGTAGGTAAGCAATAACATTCTATCATCTAATCACTAAGGCTACTGGTATCTTTATATATATGAACCAACAATTTTCTATTATGGCTCCAACAAAGACTAAAATCTCCTTCTCTTGTTCTTCATTAACAGATGGATTATGTAAGCCCTACTCAAACAGTTTAGCTGTTATACATATATATAAAAGGCTTACCATGTAAAAGTAGGATAGACAGCAGCAGATTGTCCAAAAGACCGACCCAGTTTTCACAGACTTCACCTTTAAAAATAACCAAGTATTTATGAATGATAATCAAATACTGGAAAATATTAAAACCAAAATTCATTCCAAAAAAAAAAGTCAAGAGAACTTTAGCACATACGAAGTTGTATCTGTATGCTTCTGAAATGATGTCCATAAAATCAAACCACAAAAGCAATTCATTCACAACCAGAACATCTTATACCTATCTCTCTAGTTAAAGCAGAGGCAATGCAATGCAACAACTCTCTACTTCATAACCTGAGGTAGAAAAGTAGTTGCAACACCTCTGTGCTACTTTCTCTGAAATATCATATCACTTTGTCAGTGTAGACTATGTATGCCTTACTTTAACTGCATCAGACCCACCCCTGTAATTATAGACAGAAGAGCTGTTCTGGAATTTTGAAACACTCAAGGTTAATGACGGCATTCAGACACTACTAAAGCTTTAGCAGGACCCCTGAACTGGCCAGGATTATGATTTTGTCTAAAACTGATTGTGGTGACTGTGGTGTAGGAAAATAGGAATTAAAACTCAACATCAAAGAAAGCTAGGAAGTAATCATAGAATAGTTTGGGACATTCACAGGTCAGTTAGTCTACCCCCCTGCAATGAGCAGGGACATCTTCAACTAGATCAGATTGCCCAGAACCACATCCAGACTGGGCTTGAATGCCTCCAGGGATGATGCATTCACCACCTCTATAGGTAACCTGTGACAGTGTTCCACCACCCTCATTATAAAGAATTTCTTCCTCATGTCCAGCCTAAATCTCCCCTCTTTTAGTTTAAAACCATCACCCCTTGTCCTATTGCAACAGGCCTTGCTAAAGAGTCTCTCCTTGTCTTTCTTATAGTCCCCTTTAGCAGATGTGCCCTACTGTGACCAAGGTCCCCCTCAGCCCTTTACCCAGATTTGATGCATTTCACCTCTCTCTGTATCAGCTGGGATGCCCATCAGTGCAACCACAAAAGCTTGTACAGCTCGGAAGCATGTATCTTTTGGACACAAAAGAAGGTCATTTCAAAGGAGTTTCTCACAAGAATTAAACCCCTTCCCCTCAGCTGAGCAGTTTGGTGTATTATTAATCATTTGAATGTAGCCTGTTTAATAAAATCCTGCCTTTGCCTTCAGGAAAGTACAGACCATAAAGTTCAGCCCAGGTATCAATACAGGCTTCCTAAATTAATCAATGGACACTTAAATACTCACTTTAGATAGGCAGATATTTTTACATGCACATCTCCAAAAAGTTTTCAGGCTCTCTATTTGTAAAGCTTATTGATAGCATCACTTTGCAGCGCTCCCTAGAGCTCCGTGATACAATGTTATAGTCATGCAAATGACATGACAAGAGCATATGACTGACCTACCACAGCTCAGGTCTGTCTTCCCAAATGCCTCTGCCTGGGGATCACCAAGTGTCTCTTTTATCCTGTATTTCCTTCCCATCAGAGGTTTACCTCATTATTCCCAGGAGTGTGGGAAATTGTGTGGCAACACAGCCCATGCTGGCCCACAGACCCTACACGGGAGGGAGGACAGCATTAGGTTTTGGGGGTTTGCCCTAGGAAAACCCGAGGGCAGTGCTGAAAAGCTGCCACAACCCATGTACAGGCAGCAGCAAAGCCATCTATGCCAGGATGCTCCAGCTAGTGGCCTTAACTGGGTGCTTGGCATGGAAAAACTAGCAGGAAAATAAGTCTCTCTTAAAAAATCCCATGGAAATTTATCCCTGTAAGAGGCTGTACCTGACACCACATAAACCAACTCTAAAAAACCCAAAACACCTCCTCAGTACCCAAGAGCTGCTTGTGCCCAGCATGATGCAGTTTCCTTTGCCATCCTGGCACCCATAGCAAGTGCAGGGCAGCTCCCGCAGCAGCACACAGCCAGCAATTAGACACAAGTGATTAAGCACTTGGATCTCTTTTAGAGCAGGGACACCCCTGTGTTAGGAGACTGAAGTGAGCCAGCAGTGGAACCAAGAGCTGCCAAGAAGCAGCACCCACCACTGCCCTCCCGGAATGCCAAGAGGCACACCAGCAGGTTGCAACCACACACAGACACCTGGAGCTCACTGTAGCAAGCCAGGACTTGCCAAGGCAATGGCCAAGATAGCGCATGGCACCGTCACTACTGAGGTGGGATGATGGCAGGAGCAAGGCCTCCAGCAAATTGCCAGCAGGAGGTTAATGATTAAATGCTGGTGGAAGTGGAAGCCATGGCATTGCAGTGGCATGGACACCCCCCACCTGCCCCCTACCTAGGCAGAGGCATGGCTGTGTCCACCTGCAACAACACATGGGTAGCCCCAGGTCAGGTCACCTCAGCTCCCACGCACAGGGGTGATGGGGAGGTTTTAGGTCAAACCCCTCCATGGCTGGGGAAAATGAAGGGGAGAGAAAACAGAGGGATTTGGCAAAGGAACCATGGGGCACTCCAGCTAAATAGGGCTTCCATTGAACAGGAAGCCAGGCTGAGATGAAACCTGTCTGTGCTTCCACAAAAACATAGATATCTTATTTCCAAGACATGCAAACCAGGAATACCTGGTTTTACATGAAAATTTCAACATAAAGTGTGTTTGATGAGGAAAATATAGTCCTTGAGTCACGGCACTCTGTGAATTACAGAGAAACAGTGATGAACCTCATGCTGGTCAAGGAGATGTTACCCATCCATTCAGCGCACAGCGATTTCCACCTGCCTGGCTGGGGAAGCTGCTGCTTTATCAGACTGCTGAATTTTGCTCTTCCCCATGACTATGTATCACACATGCTGCCTATGCAAAGTGTCAGCAGTTTCAGGTACCAGAAAGAGGAAACAGAGTGCTGCAGCTGCAGCACAAGTCTTTGCAGAAATATTTCAGAACCAGGCCCAAATGAGGAGCACAAGCCATTTTACACAGGGCACTGCAGCGCTGCTGTACTCCTCCCAGCAGACCTGCAGTTAACGCAAGCAGCCCACAGACCTTGCCTAGGCACACTCCCAAAAATCAAACTCACGCAAAACCTGCCTGGGCAGACCTTGCCTGTCACTGACCACTGATTTCTGGAGCAGAGCAGTTCCCTGCCCACCCCAGCAGCCCTAAGCATGGCACTTACTCCCCAGAGACCCAGTGTTAGGTCCCTCTGTGGCCATGGTTGGGGGTGCATAGCCACTCTAACCCTGCCTGGCTCCATGAACCCTTTCCCTGCAGGCACCCAGGTTCAGGCACAGCTTCCTCATCCTGCACTGCTTTGGCCCTGCCACTGCCTTTTGGCTGGAGGTGCTTTCCTGTGGAGGTGTCACTCACCTCACTGCTAAGGGCAAGAGGATTCTGTCAGATATCACACTGGGCCCACGGATGGACCTCCATGACAGGACACACTCTTGCTGTTCAGGTGAGCCATGGTGGCCATGTCCCTGTGTTAGAGGCTGGAGTGTCAGAGCTGGTCATCCTCTTATCTGGAGATGCTCACACCAGGCAGGTGAGGAAGAAGCTTAAAATTGCCCTCCATCTGCCCACTCTGCTGACAGAAAGAAAGGCAATAAAGGAAGAAACCCAACCAGGCATCTGCTGTGTCAGTGACTGGTTGCCCCCTCTCATCTCTCTTTTCCATCTGAGATCCCATGGGGCATCCACGCTCCCTGGTTACAGCCATTGCAAAAGGGGGAGCAACTCATCACCTGGACAGCGGGAAGAGCTGTGGGCAACCGGGACATTATCCTTGCTGCTGCAGGCTTTGTAGATGCTCAGGCAGAAGTAAGACCCACTTACAAAGATTTTGAGTTATTTCCCCAGCTATGAGTGCAACGGTTGGTGTTTTTTAGTCGATTTTTAGTGAAAACTTAGATTTTGCACAATGTGAATACTCTCACAAAAACAGGAATCCCCCTAAAGATGCTTTACTGGATCCTTCTGCTGTGTAGCTTCACCATACCTAGCCTGACTTTCTTAAGCATTAGGTTTGTTGTCAAAAAGGATGCCTTGAAATCAAAAATGTAGGAGTTGAAGTTATCTTGATAACACAACCTTTCAAATCAGGTTTGTATTACCCTCCACTCTCCAAATACCCTGCTAAACGTTCTGGCAACTTGAACATAATAGACAAAAAAAGCCTTAGGGCAGTGGTGGGCAATGCATGGAAAAGCTGCCGGTGCTGCATGAGCAGCCTTTCAAGTTGGGGTGAGGTGAGCTCTTTATATCCACAGTAACACCAGCTCACCTGGGCACACTGTGGACACTGTTTGGCCTGAGCTGAAAGCAAACAGAAACTGCCAGCACTATTGATCGGTGCAAATAAAGGCTGGCTTTAATGTGCCAGGGAATGTAGTTGTGTGCACACAGGCTGGCCGCACCTTGGCACAGGGATCTGAGCCATTATTGTGGCTCCTGTCAAGGTCACCTCTGAGGCTGTGGACCTGTGCAGGCACTTGACCTCATGCCAGCCTGGGTGGAGATGGGACTTTCTTTATCAGCTTCTGAGGGAATGGCTAAAGTGGTGCATGTCTGAGGCACCCCAGTTATTTCTTTTCTCCATCACGCATCTCTGATGTTCTTTAATTAGGTAAAAGACTTTTTGGAGCAGAGTGTAGGCTTCCATCCTGACCCAAACAGGCAGGAATAGAGCATAGGAGCCCAGTCTGGATGTCTTTTAGGTATGCCTCTGTGCTTCTACATGGGGATACTGGGCTTTCCCCCTGGGGTTACGGACCCTGCTTAACTCCAGACATCCCCAGTGAGGGGATCTCTCCTTTCCTACACCAGCGGAGGAGGAAGCCTGGAAGCAATTTGGGAAACTGGCTGTAACTTATCCCATGCACGTAGTGAGGGAGAGGCCAGGGAAAAATAACAAACAAATTAACCAACCAACAACCAAAACCAACCCCACCAAACCCAGAAGCAGCTTTTTGCAGCACAAAGTACAGATCTGATGCCAAGAAAACATTTGGTGGATTACAGACTCTTCGTGCCAAAAAAACAAATGGGAAAATACTAGGAAACAGTCAGAGAAAAGAGAATTTCTTCCTGGCAGTTTTGATCACTCTTTTCGATTTTCATTTAAGTGATATGTCTTTCAACTGGAAGGTCTCTGACTTGAAAGAAAACATTGTCTAGCAAGCTCAACATCACATTTAGTTTAATACAAACCATATTTCTCTGCTTTGTTTTGTTGTTCTTCTTGCTTGATATTTTTAATTGCTTTGAGTAAGGCAAACTTTTCTTCTCCATTTTTTCCTCCAAAACTAATGATAAAAGGGAATGATTCACATAGCTGTATAGCTATGTGTATAGCACAACAGACCCACTCGTCTCCGCAAAAGCCTGTACTCTGTTTGTTAGCATTTCCATCACAGTTTTGATGCTTTCCCAAAGTGATGCCTCCTTTGGCTTGAAATTCTGTGAGGTTTCAGAAAACTCCTCCCTTTGCCCAGTATTAAAGCTACCAAAGGAGAGGCTGCAGCTGGAGTAAAAACACCTCCATATGTGCCCTTATTGCAGACAGGCTTCTTGTGTAGCCTGGGACCTCATTCTCTGCCTGCAGTGCACACACTCTAGCATCCCATTGACTCTCTGAAATCAGTGAGGTGGCTTTTCCTCTCTCATGGATGAAGACAGGCCAGTGTGTCCTGGGGATGGGTCAGAGCAGATACCATTTTCTCACTGCCTGAGGTGTCCTGGACTTCATGTCACCCATCTCCCTTCAGGGGAATATAACATGCTTTAATCCAGAGAGGGTCCAGAGCCAAGGCTGGAGACAGCCAGGCTGCAACCCAGGCCTTACAAAGCTAAGCTGCTCTGCATTCTTGCACACTTGCTGCCTTCACTGTTGCTAAAATCCACCTCCCAGGCTGCAGAAACCCACTGCAACCTGGGGAGATGTGCACAGATCCAGCCAGCTGCTGGCTCCTGCAAAAGGTGAAGCATTGCAGCTTTCACTGAGAGAAAGGGGAGATGAAAGTATTGAACTGTATTTCGAGGGATGTTTAGAAAGCTTAGGAAAAAGAGAAAGAAGCCAGAGGGTGATGTTTGAGATGAGGCAAAAAGCTAAATACCTGCTATTGATTGGATGTGTCAGCTCTCCTCTATCAGCCACATTTGATCACAGCAGTTGTCACTCAGTTATGCATTTACACAAGTAATGCGTTCCTTTACATTTCTGCTCACTCTCTAGTTTCTCCAGCCTCGGGTGCATATGCTCCCACCTCGCTGGCCCATCACATCTCATTTCAAGCAAGCACATTGTATTTGCATTTGAAGCCTGCAGACTGGGTTTATAATAGCTTCCAGAAGCCACCATTGTTTTCCATCAAAGCCAAGGGAATGAGATCCTGAGGCTGAGCGGCTTCTTCTATGTCCAACTTGGCCAAAGAAGCTTTCACACTTAATGCCATGGCTCCATTCCTGCATACTGCATCAACTGTAAAACAAGCTCACACAGTCTCAGACAGCAGCAAGCACCTGTGTACATACCTGTCGTGGTTTAAACCCAGCCACACAGCTCATTCACTGACTCCACACCCCTTTCTTGGCCTCCCCCTGCTCCCAGAGGGATGGGGAGGAGAGTCAAAAGAATGCAGCTCCCACAGGTTGAGATAAGAACAGTTTAGTAACTACGGTATAACACAAATCACTGCTG